>CAIGRL010301005.1:0-14571 GCA_903798325.1 Fraxinus xanthoxyloides
TTCCAATTATTTGATCTTAATGTTGTCTTTGATTTTTCAGGAACATGATGTCACGGAACATTTAAACCAATTTTGACTAAAGAGCCAATATGAATAATAGCAAATCTAGCCATTGAATTACAAGTCATACCAGTAGAGTCTTTTTTCTTCACTTTATTCCCCACCCCTTTATATGCGGATTTAGGATTTAAGATATTGAAGTCAATGTCTAGTTTAAGTTTGGGGGTGGAAAAACATGAGTTTCAATTTTTTTAAGTGTTTTTGTGTGATTTAATTTGCAAAAAAAATTTGAAAGAATTTAAAAAAAATTAAAAATAATTTCTTTTTGTGTGCTTGTGTGAGTTAGTTGACCTAATGTCAATGATGAATGTATTGAATTATAAATTGGTATATGAATTATGAATAAATTGCATTCTTAGATTAATTTCTACTTTTTCATGTAAAATTTGATATATATTGAGCACGTGAATTAAGTTAAGTATTGTGTATGAATGAGTTGAATTCATAATTAGATATGTTGAAATAGTGGACCATATATACAAAAGCCAAAACCGCAAAATTTTACATCCTTGGACCATATTTAGAATAGTTTGTGGAATTTCACGGTCGTTGGAAGATATTGAGATAAATGAGAATTTCATGTATGAAAAAAAATCTTGTGTGGATTGTCTAAAGTCAATAGGATGAAATTGGGTAAAAATCTCAAGTTAGAGGTCATTTTTCTTAAATTCGTGTTTAATGAGGGATATTGCATTAATCAAGGCATAAAAAATTATTATTTTATCTGAAAACTTCTCTTCATAGCCTTTATGACTCGAGCAATTAAGTCTGCAAGAGCCTTTAAAACCTGGTGCCCTATGGCTATCTGACTTGAGAGTCATCGACCGAAAGCTTGTTACCTGGATCATTTAGAAAGCTTAAGAGTGAGAATACTTTAAATAAAGAAAAACATTTAAAAATCTTTTTTTTTTTATAGAAAATAAAAAAAAACAGGTGTATGAAACAAAAGACACACCAAACGTCTTGGTTATGTCCCAAACACTTATTTGGAAAAAAATTGACTTTTGATAAGAGATTATTAGCCTAGTTAAGTCTTAAAGATTAAAAAAATCACACTATAGAGAATCCTTATTTATTGATATATTGTCTGGCAATTAGTGAGATTTACCTAAACTAGAAAGTTAAGGATAGTATAAAATTCAATCTTAATTCACACTTAAAAAGAGAGAAAAAAATAAGTTTGTGAGTGTGTGAATCTTACGAATGATGAAAAAATATATTTGACCACCGAGGGTCAAGAATTGAAACAACTTATAAATTCATAATGCTATGCTTAATTCTTCGTACATACACATCGAGTTTACATTGAAAAAGTAGATTTTAATTTCTGTATTGTGATTTTGAAGCTGTGATTAGATTACTATTATGATTTCAATCCTGAGATAAAAAGCAAGGTTACTTAACTAAATCTTTTTGCTTTGCTTGATTGACTAGTCACCAATTAGGTAATTAACATTACATGTATGTGTGTTTGTTAGGTTTTAGTTTTGTTTGAGGACAAACAAAATGTCAAGTTTGGGGGTGTGATAAGTGTAATTTTTGGTTTTATTTGAAACTCTAAATTATGACATTCTATTGTCTTTTGAATAAAATTCTACCTAATTTATGTTAAATTGTAATTTCTACGTAAAATTTTATGTTTGATGAAGAATTGGAAAAAAGATGCAAAATAACGGAAGAATGACAAAATTCAAAATACAAGGATTGAATTTTATTATTTTGAAAGATTAAGGACTCAACGAAAAATATAGCATTAATGGGCTTCAAATTGGAATTGCACTAGGATTCAAATTCTATTGGTATTGAATTATTGTTGAATGGATTAAAAAGGGAAATTGAAATTCTTTTTCTTTTAGTCTCCTAAGAAAACACAACCAATGGAGAATATATACACACAAAGCCTAGGGAAGCCGGAGGAGAAGAAGCAGTAGAGAGGAGGCCGGCAGTTTTGAGGAGAAAAGCAAAGAAAGGCGATTGAAACGTGGCGAAAAACCAAGGCAAAAATCATATAAATTCAAGCGGTGGCCGGCGGCCTTTCAAGGAAGAAAACATGGTTGAATTTGATTAATATAGATATACATTCAACACACACACAGCCGGTTGTTACGTGGAAAATTGGGTTGAATTAACACACACACACACACACACACACACATATCTATATATGCAAAGAGAAATTTTCATGTTTCATCAATATTATGAGTGAATGAATATTTTTATGTTAGGATTGATGATAGAACTTAGGTTTTTATTATATGTTTAATTTCGAGATTTTCATGTCATTTTAATACTTTTTAATTAATTATTGTGTATTTAATGCTTTAATTGTTTGCGCAACAATTAATTGATTTAGAGATAATATTGAGACCGAGAGGTGATATATAATTCTAGCTCGTGCAATAATTGACATAGACATTATAAGAGATCGAGAGATAATTATAAGCTATGCAATCTTTGTTGAATTCCTATAAATAATGCGTTTATATGTGCGTGAATTTACATAAATGGAGATATAGTAAGTTCGGGCATATGAATATGATTAGTATTGCTCGAGAGAGATCACTAACTACATTAGGTTAATTCGATCGTTTGCATTTATGAGGAATTTGTTAATAAATTGGGATTAAATGTATGATAAATAACCTAAGTGAAATCAGAAATTCTAACTACTTCATTACATAATTTTATTTGCAATTTTAATTTGAGTTTGTTATTTTATTAAATAGTTCGTTACTTTATTAAATAGTTCGTTACTTTATTAGAATTTTGCTTATAAAACATTACCTGATTTGATTATTAGTTACCATTTTAATTTAAATTGAAACTAGATTAATTTAAAACTTTATAGCAGATAATAATTTATGTGGGATGATATTCGAACTTAAAAAAATCTACTTTATTACTTGTCACGATTTGTGCACTTGCGAAATTTCACAAACAAGATGGAACTTCGAAATATGAGATAACAACCAAACAATTGGATCCACTCACTTTACATCACTCCGATCATCCGTGCCGGTTCTTGTCTCCAAACCACTCGAAGGAATCAACTATGGACACTGGAGCCGTGAAATGCGAATAGCTCTAAGCGCCAAGAACAAAATTGGGTTCATCAACGGGACAATGAAGGCACCACTCAAGACTGATGACTTGTTTCCGATATGGGAGTGTTGCAACCACATGGTACTTTCTTTGATCCTTAACTCCGTACAACCAGACATTGCTAGCTGCATCATATATGCTGAATTTGCAGTTGATGGGTGGAATGACCTACATGAATGATTCTCACAAGGGAACGACACCCGCATCTATCAAGTCCACCAAGAAAATGCGAAACACCGACGAGGACACCAACATGTGTCAATATGCTATACCAAGTTGAAATCTCTTTGGGATGAACTAGCCTCATACCATTAATCAAATTGTCTGCAATTGTGGGGGTCTCAAAATATTCGTTGAAAGAGAAGAGGATGAGAGAGTTATGCAATTTCTTATGGAGTTGAATGATTTATTCTCCACGGTTCATGGTTCTATACTTATGACGAATCCTTTCCCTACCGGACTTCTAACTCCCCAGAAGATCGACACTATTCTCATTGCAATATGAATGGGCACAACATTGATCGTTGTTTCTTCCTTCATGGGTTCGCTCATGGACATAAATTCCATGGCAAACAAATCAAGCCAAGAGGAAAGAAATCCACTAATTCTCTAGCTGTTTCCAATGCAAAGACAAAACAAACAAATCAACTCACCAGGAAAGAGTACAACCAAATCATGGCACTCCTTCCCAAAGAGACAAGTAACACCAATTCTTTTATCAACACTTCAGGTACTGAATCCTCTATTGCCTATACAAATAACAAGTGGATCATTGATAGTGGGGCTATCGACCAAGTATCTAGGGACCCGCTGATTGACAATAAAATTACATCTAAACATGCTACCGTGCAATTGCCAAACGGAGGACATGCAGAGATTAAATCTATTGGGTCCATGAAACTATGCAATAATATGGTCATTGATGATGTGCTACATGTTCCAAAATTCGAAGTGAATTTGCTTTCAATAGCAAACTTACAACAGCCTAAGGTTCCAATGTGACATTCTATCCTAATCTTTGTGTTGTGCAGGATTTAACTACGAAGAAGATGATTGGACTGGGCAAGTAGAGTAATGGTCTCTATTATCTCACATCCACATCTATCCAATATCGTTCACCACACTTCCGAAATTTGGCATAGCCATTTCGGACATCCCTCAACTCATTCACTTCAATTACTGTCCAAATATGTTCCAGAAATTTGTTTTTAGTTCTAATAATGTTTGCGATGCATGTTATTTAGCAAAACAATCTCGTTTGCCGTTTTCCACTTGTACCATTTCTAGTCAAGGAACTTTTGATTTAATACATTGTGATATTTGGGGGTTTCATAAGATTTATTCTTATTCTGCAGCTCGTTATTTTTTGATAATTGTGGATGACTTTTCTCGTTATACTTGAATCCATTTCAAACATCATAAGTCTGAAACCCAGGCCATCATTAAAAATTTCTTTGCTTGGGTCCGAACGCAGAGATCCGACAATGGACAAGAACTCATCTCTTTACAAACATTCCTCAATGAAAATGGCACCAACTTCCATCGATCTTGCACTTACACACCACAACAAAATGGCGTAGTTGAGCGCAAGCATCGTCATCTCTTAAATGTCGTACGAGCAATTAGTTTCCAAGCACATCTCTCCTTCAAAATTCGGGGATCACTTACCCATACCACACTTATCCAACCAAACGCCATATGAATGATTACATAAAAAAGGCCACCACCTTATTCTCACATACTAGTCAATGGCTGCCTATGTTTTGCACTAACCTACAATGTACTCATAAATTTGATGCTCAGGAACGACGATGTGTTTTACTTGGGTATCCACAGGGACAAAAGGGATACTTAGTTTATGATTTCGCTAAAAAAACACTCATTACCTCCGAGATGTCATATTTTATGAAAACATATTTCCATACTCCTACATTCCTCACCATGACCAACATGACACACTAACCTTGCCACAACCCATAGACATCAATATAGAAGAGCCCCAAGTCCAACCTCTTGCATTAATCATCAACTTACAACCTACACAGCCACATGATAACCCCTCTCAGCTCGAACCAGCAAAATTATCCAACACAGAACCTACTAGACGTCCAAATAGTCCCCTTCGAACACCTGGACCCTTGATTGGAATGGAACCTATACCTCGACGTTCCAGCAGATAAACCCATATGCTCGACTTCGAGATTACTATATCAACTATTCTCTACCCATTCAGGAATCACCTCTTCCCGTTAAATCCAGAACTTACCATCTTATTTCAAGGTATGCGTTATATGCTAACCTTTCTCATGGTTCCACAAATTTCTCTCCGCCATCTGCAGATTCGATTTTTAGCAGTCACTGGCTGACTACACTCTTTTCACAAAGGTTTGTTGAGACTCATTTACAGCTATCCTTCTATATGTTGATGGTATGATTATAATATGAAATGATTAAAGGGCCACTGATAATGTAAAGAACTTCCTTGCATCTTGCTTCAAGTTAAAGGACCTCAGGTTGTTGAAATATTTCTGCCCGATCTAAAATGGGAATCTCCATCAACCAACGAAAGTACACTCTTGACATCCTTCAAGAAGCTGGGCTACTCCGGGCAAAACCTACCAAATTTCCTATGGAACAATCTCTAAAGCTTACTTCTAGTGATGGTGATTTACTCAAAGACCCAACACATTATCGACAATTGGTCGGAAAATTGATCTACTTGACCATCACGAGGCTAGAAATCTACTTTTCAGTCAACACTATTAGCCAATTCATGCAAGAGCTTATATAAGACCTCATCTTGATGCCGCTCATCGTCTACTTCAATATTTGAAAGGGTCACCAAGACAAGGACCATTCTTTCCCTCAGAAAACAATATACGTTTGATTGGATTTTGTGATGCAGATTGGGTCGGGGACATTACTACACGTTGATCAGTAACGGGATATTGCGTTTGCCTTGGGAAATCACTTATTTCTTGGAAAAGCAAAAAGTAGACTACGGTATCTAAATCTTCAGTTGAGGCAAAATATAGGTCTATGGCCTCTATCACTTGTGAGTTAACTTAGACAAGACAATTATTGCAAGTTTTGCATGTTAGTCATACTCAACCTGTGACTTTATTTTATGATAACCAAGTAGCGATGCACATTGCTGCTAACCAAATTTTTCATGAGAGAGGTGAAGCACATCGAGATCGATTGTCACATTGTCCGAGAACGAATTGTCAGATGGGAAATTAAAACAACATATATATATATATATATTTCACATACTTCCTTCTAATTGTATTGATTTCCAATTGAGTTAAAATAGTTCATAAGACAGAGAGCCTTTTGATACAACTTTTCTTTTGCTCCTGTTTCTTATAGAAGAATTTCATTAGAAAACCATCTTATATCACATTTATCTAAAAGCTCTTCAAGACAAGACACTTCAATATTATTATTTAAATATATTTAAAAACAGTTTCTTAGTATCAGAAGCAACTTTATTGTTCAAAAACTTTGCCATTCGGGCCAATAAAGTCTTTGGTGAGACGAATGGATTTGATAAGTAAAGGGTACGTGTGAAGCTCTACTATTTGTTTGGTATCATAATTATATCTAAATCATATACATTTATGTCAAGCCAACTACTCAGTGAATTATTTTATTTATTAACCTAACTAATTTAGATAGATTTGATATGTGGAAACAAAATAATAAGTTAGTTAAATGACTCAAATATGATAAAATGAAAACAAATGATGTTTTTCTTTTTTTCAAATTTCAAAATGAACGTTGCTAAAAGAAGGCATCGAGTTCTACTATGTTTCGTTATTTTCATGTGGTTGTGCACTCTATTAATGATTTGCATCTTTTCATTGGGACATAAGTAAATGAAACCAAAATAATGGTTCGATTTAATGCTATTTGTACGTCAAATGGAATTTTATTCTCCTTCCTTGTAATGCTCACCTGTTAGAGGTGCAAAAAATGAGCTACATTGTCCTAATCTGTCCTTTAGAAGCCAAACTCACGTCAAGTTCTGGTACTAGGTGGTTCAGGCATGGTTGTTAAAAGTCGGGCTTGTAGCACGACCAATGCCATGGTTAACTCGTGCCTTGAGCTGGGAGTAACAGCCCGGCTCTAGGGACCTTATGCTTGCCCAGATCGTATGTAACAATTCAAACTAAATGCAGGGATATGAATCTATTAATTGAATATAACATTTAATGCCATGTCGACCCAAAAAAGTGGAAGTGTTGAAAATGTCCAAAAGGGTTCCTTGAAATATATTATTACCAAGCCCAATTTTGCATTGGACTTTGCATTAATGAGTAGGGTAAAATTTTACATATAACCCATTAGAATAAAACAGTTCTTGAATTACTAATTCACATTTGAAATTGTAGAATTCAGGTCAACCAAAATATACCAATATTACTCACTACCCATAAATGCTCAAATTCGTGTAACTGAAGCACAAATTGGAAAATGTTAAGGTAGTAGATACTCAGTGTCGTACTTGTATTTTGCGGGACTTGAGGCGAACTTTAAAATTTGGGCTTCTAAGTTATAACAGACAATGCATTTTTTAACTAAATTTGTTAACTTAAATTCAAATATAAAGCAACTAATAAAAACAAAATATTCAAATTATTAATGTTGCAATCAAATAACAATACGAAGATGTTTTGAACGATCACTTAAATATAACTCGTCTTATAGTTTTAGATGTAAAAATATCAATCAATTTTGTATAGTCGAGTTGTTTTAACATTTCTTTTTCAAGGGATAACATGGCTAATCCATTCAATCTTTGCCGTGACATAGTTGATCGAAAATAAGTATTGATCAATTTCAACTTGGAGAAACTTCTTTCTGATGATACAACTGTAACTGGTATAGTGAGCAATATCTTGTAAGCAATGCACTCATTTGGAAAACAACCATTCATTTTCTTCAAGTAATTTATCACATCAATAACTCTTTTTGTTTCTCTAGGTAAATAGCACTTCACAACTATCAACTCCATACATAAGTCATCACCAATAATGTCTGATTGTCCATTATGGTTCAAAAACTGTTCAAAATTCTTATAAGATTTCAACAAACGGTCAACATGCATACTCTTTAATCTCTCCAAATTAAACAAAAATCCAAATGTCTCTACATAATGTTTAAATTGTTCAAAGCGAGTTTGAAGTCAAGATCAAGTTTGATCAATTATAAAGAGAAAATAATCAACTCTAAAAGATTCTTCAGCTGATTGTGTTACTTCTTCACTACCACTTTCATCGAAATGCCTCTTTCTTCGAATGTTGCGTTTCTCTCGAAAAACAGCTTCAATTCTCATTTCGGTTGCCATTTGTTTAACCTCATCCATAGCACTAGCAAATCCAAATTCTCTATAATTTTCGAGAAACAANAGTCATCACCATACTGCTCAAGATTCATACAAGATTTCAACAAGCTATCAAAATGCATACTCTTTAACCTCTCCAAATTAAACAAAAATTCAAATATCTTTTCATAATGTTTAAATTGTTCAAAGCGACTTTGAAGTGAAGATTGAGCTTGATCAATTATAAAGAGAAAATAATCAACTCTAAAAGATTCTTCAATTGATTGTGATACTTCTTCACTATCGCTTTCGTAGAAATGCATCTTTCTTCAAATGCTGCGTTAAAAATAGCTTCAATTCTCATTTCACTTGCCATTTGTTTAGCTTCATCCATGACACTAGCAAATCCAGATTCTCTATAATTTTTGAGAAACAAAACAAGTGCTTCTAAAAGTTTGATGGCTTCATCAGCATCCATGTTTTCGGCTTGAAAAAATTTACTCACCGTATTGATAGCATGCAACAACTTAGACCAAATGACCATGCCAAGCAAGAACTCAAAATCCTCGAGTTCATATATAGCTAAGGGTTCAGCTTTACTCTTCGTTTTAGGATCTTCAACAATGTTTTTTAAGTCAAGTAAAGCGTCTCTTATTCACACACATTGTTCTTTTATAGGCTTAACACTTTCCACATGACTTTCCCAGCGTTTTTGTGACAACGGCTTAAGTGTCAGACCTTCAACCTTATCTTTAAAATGATTCCATCATTTGAGAGAAGAAGAGAACACTGTGTAGATACGTTGTATCACTCCAAAGANGAAACAACATAAGTGCTTCTAAAAGTTTGATGGCTTCATCAATATCCATGTTTTCAGTTTGAAAAAATTTACTCACGGTATTGATAGCATACAACTACTTATACCAAATGACCATGCCAAGCAAGAACTCAAAATCCTCGAGTTCATATATAGCTAAGGGTTCAGCTTTACTCTTCGTTTTAGGATCTTCAACAATGTTTTTTAAGTCAAGTAAAGCGTCTCTTATTCACACACATTGTTCTTTTATAGGCTTAACACTTTCCACATGACTTTCCCAGCGTTTTTGTGACAACGGCTTAAGTGTCAGACCTTCAACCTTATCTTTAAAATGATTCCATCATTTGAGAGAAGAAGAGAACACTGTGTAGATACGTTGTATCACTCCAAAGAAGAACATAGCTTTAGAACAACAATTTTCCATATCACATAATGCTATGTTAAGGCTATGACAACCACATGGAGTATAGAAAGATCTAGAATTTATTTTAAGTAACCTTTTTTTATACACATTTATGTCTCTCACTTATGTTAGCTCCATTTTCATACTCTTGACCTCTTATATTATCAATAGCAAGCTCAAGATTCCTTAACACATTTTTAAACTCAGTTAAAAGTCTAAGTCCTGATGTATCATCCATCTTAAAAAATTCAATCCAATATTCTTGTACCATCGACGAGTCTATTGAATCGTCTACGCATCATATCACTAGAGATATTTGCTCATCATGACTCGCATCTGAATTACTATCAAGTATGACAGAAAAATATTTTGCACGTTTCACTTTTGTGATAATTGCACTTTTGACCCCGCCTGCCAAAGTTTGTATCAATTCATTTCGAATCTTATGACCATTATATGTATATTGAATCNCTTTTTCTTTTAAAAGAGGCTTACGGAACTAAATTTGTTAACTTATATTCAAAAATAAAGCAACAAAATATTTGATCCCATTAATCGCATCTAAAGTAAAATCAAGTATGACAGAAAAATATTTTGCACGTTTCACTTTTGTGATAATTGCACTTTTGACCCCGCCTGCCAAAGTTTGTATCAATTCATTTCGAATCTTATGACCATTATATGTATATTGAATCTCACGTGTTTGAGTATGTCGAATGTGTTCTTTCATTATTGGATCAAACTCAAAATCATTTCTATCATTTGCAAAAAAAGTCATTTGTTCTCAACATAAAGTTGTCCAAGTCTCTTAGAAGTGCCAAAGTATTTTTAACGAGATTTTTTATAATAGCAATGATCCTCGTTAACACTTGTTTCCAATGCTCCATTTATTTGTTGATGGCCAATTTTATACTTTCATCAATTACATATTTTGTTTGAAGCCTATTTTCCAGTTCCATCTAACTAATCATGCAGTTTCTATGCTCGTTAGCCACTTCATGATTTGTAAGGCGCCGATGCAGATCATGCCAATCTTTGTATTCATCATCACCCAATTGACCAATATTTTTCATCATTTCTTTTGTCTTAAACAACTTACAACAAAAACAAAAGATCTTATCTAAGGAAATCGAATACACTAACCATATTCTATCAGTTGTCTGCAAATTTGCAAGTAGTCGCTTATATTGTGATGATTTAAAATGACTATCTTGATTATCTTTGGGAAACAAGATATCATCAACTTTTTTTTGGACCCATTTCTACTAAAAAGTTCCTTGTCTTTTGATCAATGTGAACGTCCTTCCAATTTTCAGGATCCTCAAAATTCAAAGAAAAGCAATTCTTTTGAATTAAATTTTCATGTTGAACATTATTTTCATCATTCTACTTTGACTTATCCACATTGGTAGGTTCAATCATTTCCTCGTTCTCTTTCCGCTCATCCACATTATCATTATCATTCTGATTCTATTGCTCCTCAATCACTAAATTTTCTGGTGTTCCTTCATTCCTTTTCTTTTATTTTTTTGTTATTAAAATACTTATTTATATCTCTAGTCTGGTTTCGAATTAATGCACCTACTCCTTCTCTTCTTCTTTTTATGAGCTCTAGATGCATATTTAGGAACCATGATATTTGACTCAAATCACTCAACAACTAATAGTTACTGGAAGGTGAAAAAGGCAAAGTCAAAAAATAAGCTTCAGGAATTCCAAAGCAGTCCATAAATAATATCCCAAAGCAGGAATCCCAAAGCAGTCCATAAATAACATCTCTACAAGGCCCAACTTGGCCATCCTTTTGTCTTTATATATGGATTCAATCATAAAATGATGGCATGAAATCAAACAAAATGAATAAAATGAAGCTCCAAATATAGCTGCATATGGAAATTAATTGCAGCCAAACCATTTGTAACAGCAAACTAGCAACTACACATGTTTCAGTCAATGTAGGTACATGTTTCCATTTGCTGGTCTTGGCTTATCTTCTCCGCCTTTAGACAAAACAAACTAAGTTTTATTCTCCGTGAATTTATGATCCGACTATGTGGATCATATTTTGTTTTTCATTTCATACGATGCAACACTCTATATTATTTCTGAATTTTTTTTCATCACTCTTTTATATATCTTAAAATATCAGTATTATTTGATATTAGGTGAAAAACTTGAGAATTAGAGTGAGAATATTTACCTTAGAGTGGTGATTTTGAGTGCAGGCTGATGGCTTTGCAGCTTCCAATGAATTGAAGAATGAAGGCTTAGGTTATTTGAGAGAGAGAGATGGGCCCCTAAAAAGGTTGGGCCTCAGGTGAAGGACTCTGGGGCCTATCCTCAGGTCTTGCCCTGCAGATACTCTTCTAGTGAGATTATACTTTAGCATGTGATGAATTGATCATTAATTAGTAAATCTAATTTTCTTTATGAACTGACAAATTGGAAAATGTTAGTCAACATCTAATCCAAAGGTGCATGCTGGTTTCTCAGCTCGATTGTGTTAAGAGATGACTTTTTATTGTCTTAACCGTTGCTTGGTATCTATTAAGGGATATAATCCCACATTGAATAAAGATGAAAACATATATCAATTTAAAAGAGTTTGTACTAGTCTTTTTAATAAGACCGATCTTTTAAGATGGAACCCCGACATGGTATTAGAGCTCATTAAGTTTCAATGAACAATTTTATCCGATTAAGACTCAAGAAAAATTGAGCACACGAATTTCAAGATTAGTCTGCTCAAACAAGCCACCATCTTGCGGGGTATATCAAGGGATAAAATTTCACATCGAATAAAGATGAAAAATAGACTAATTTATAAGAATTTGGACTCTCCTCTTAATAAGGCTGACCTTTTAAGATTGAATCACAAATCTTAATAGTATAAACTACAAATACAATTGTAGTGTTTGGTTTTCGTCATGAAATTTCTGATAAAGACGGTCCATTACAACTGATATACAACAAAGTTATGACTTATCGATGATGATACAATTGAACTTAGCTATTTCGTGGTTAGTAAGAACTTTTGGTAGGTGAAGCATTTCACGAATTGTGTATTATGCATTTATGTGGATCCACGACCGTTGTGTTTGGACAAATTTGCGTTAGATTCACATTACTTACAAGCCATGTTATGTAAAATAATAAATTGATAGTAATCTTGAATTATTATATTACGAATTTTGATACGTCGGATTTCATGAAATAATTGACACAATGATATGAGTTACATATGAACAAAAGTGAAAAAATTGCATTAAGTGATATTTCACGTGAAAAGTATCAATTGTCAATATAAAAGACAAATAATATAATGAATAATATTTGAAGACATGTTGTTGAGGTACGAAACACACACAACCACATTTTTCGACTCATGATGTGAAAAAACTTGAACTAATTAAAAATCGACAAAGGTAGCATTTGTTATTATACATAATCATAAAATACAGAATGAAGTAATCAATGCAGAATGAAGTAGTCAATGACTTGGAAGACTTGAGAGACTAATATCCGAAACACTTTCGAGAAAAAATAAAAAATATAAATCCATTCAAATAAAGAAAAAATTATCATCAATTCTCACAGCGATAATATCAGCTATGGTTTTTGCCATCGTAACTTTATTGCTTAACATCGAAGAATAACATATTTTGAGATACTTATGAGGTGAGATTGCAAAATTGTGGCTTGTGCTTGTTCCATTTGGGGATAGGATTTACAATGGGATGAGTGAACAAATGGGTATTTCAAAATGGAATTTTTTTTTTAAGGGACACGAGAAATATAAATTATGTTGAATATTACAACGGAAAATTGGCAAAAAATAATTTTTTTTTGATTGAGGCGTTGAGGACCTTTGAAAGAGGAAAGCATGAATATGAACCATCTTTGGAGTAAATTGTGGGATTTTCTTAACTTTTAGTTTTTCAGGTCTACTTGTTTATATCAGTATTTTGTAAATAAAAAAAAAAGGTAGAATTATAAAAGTGGAATTTTAGACATAATTCAAGTAACCCATTAAATTTCCTCATGAATCTAAAGCACTTCCACACATTGGCCAATCTCAAGCTAGGGCACACAAAAAGAAGACTATTACTCCAACGCAACTTTCTTTACACCTTTACGCATGAATGAGTTCTTTTTCAAGGTTGTTGACTTAAACCCGATAATTTAATTTTTGCCGTTTTATCAAAATGTAGATTCTATATATTTAAAAATAGCTTGTGAAGAAAAGGGCACAATGAAACTCTAGGATTCATTTATTTCAATCAAAGTTTTCTCCTTGTTAAAAATTGTTGTATTAAATAAAGATTTTCATGGTAACCTTTTTTGCTCATTATTTTAATTACTTCAATATGATTAAATCGTCATTATTTTTGTAATTTATAAAAGAAAAGTTTATATAATCACTTATTCTTTTTTCGCCTTTTATATCTTGTTTACGTATGACAAGTATTCTAAATGTGTGCATATGCTCGGAACGTTTTCAAAATGCCCGCATATGGAGTATGTACGTAATAATGTGGTCAACCTATATTCATTGACCCCATATGCACGTTTAAATATCAAAATCCGCACGATTTGTGTTACAAATTGTGTTAAAGTTAGCCTAGCAAAACCCGAATTGTTTTTATAACTTAAAAGGGGCAAATTGAGCCCAATAAATGTCAAATTAGCCCGAATCATTTAAGATCATGAACTATATACAACAATTCGTAGTGTTTTACTGTTAAAAAAATAAAAATAAAAATAAATTCTCGTAGAATTGTAAACTATCTAGGCCAAGTCCAAACTCCTCCTCCTTCGATCTTCCTTTAGTTTTACCAGAAAGTGATGCTAATAATGCAT
>CAIGRL010301018.1:0-16192 GCA_903798325.1 Fraxinus xanthoxyloides
TTTTTTTTTTCAAACTCATCTTCAATCATACATTCTTATTATAATAATGACCTTATACATAATTTGGCAAACATTTCTCAAATTTATTTTCAATAAAACAAGAAGGATGTAAAAAAGATGTAGAACCTACATTTGACATTCTACAATCATGGTTTGGAATTGTGGCAGGATCGACATGTTTTTTGAAAAATATATTACTACATGTTACAGTGACTATATGCATTTATGTACAACCTGATAATTGATGATGAACGTGATGAAATAATAATCAGATGAAAGAAACAACTTCAAAAGGTGAGATGGTTGTAAATGAAAATACCCGATTTCAAGATTTGTTTGCTCGACATAGACAAATCAAGTATAAAGATGCTCGCATTTCTCTTCGAAGTGTGTTAGTTGATCATTCGTAAATGAATATACCAATTTCAAGAACTAAATAACAAAACTAGTTGGACTTTACACAATTGCATATTGATGTCCACGCCTCAAACCACTTTTGGTTGATCACTAATATCATCTACAATACATTTCATAAAAATAGTGCAACTTTAACAACATTACTAAATTAAAAATTACATTTACTCAAATATTGCATTTATAATAAATTTTCAAAAAGCATTACATTTTGAATAGTAATTAAAAATTATTACATTTAACATAAAAAAAAAATTACATAGATGTTAATAAAAACAATGATCAGATTAAAAAATATGAATAGAAAATAAAAGGATATGATAGGAATTAAAATTTATTTTAGCATAAAATGAAGGACAAAATGAAAAATATTAAAATATCAATCCGACTCATTGACTCGAGCGGTCTGCAGCTTGGCCCGTAAAAGCTAGAGCAGGCTCGAGTCGCCACTCGGTAAACTGTTTTTGTTGATAATCATCACCAAATCCCAAAAACAATAGAAATCAAGAATACTCATTTTAACTCAAGAAACCTATGATAAGATCCACAATTTCCAAGTATTCTTTGTATAGAAGCAGTAGCAGCTGCCAGAAAAACATTTTTTTCAAACAAAAAATTAATTAAAAAAAATTGATCAACTCAACTAGGATAGGTAAGCCTCGAGCCTAAAGCCCGAGCCAAGCCTCGGTTTTTCGACCGAGCTTTGGCTAAGCTAGGCTCAGACCAAAAAAGTATGAGCCTCTTTTTTTTCCTTCTCCTGAGCCACAATTTTCGGCTCGCAAGCCAGCTAGACCCGACTCATTTACGTCCCTATATTATACTGTGTCTTTGTTCCATTTCTACCAGTATTTTGCCTCACATCTTGTACAAAGATCAGGTTTCCAATTTTTAATGTTAATTTCTTTATTTCATGCAGTGAGTTAGAATTAATAAAGAAAACTTACTACAAAAATTCTAGATATAATTTCTCTAGGATATAGAATTGGTTATTCAAATGCTTTTATAGCTTGATGCATGCAGCAATTGACTTTTCTAGATTCTCATTCACATGTGTTAAATAATCAAAAATAGGCTTCAATTATAAATACCTAACTAACAACTGAGAGTATGAGACACCAAATTAAAAGTAGCTCATTGCAAATTAATTGCTGTTAAGAAAATATGGATCCTACTTAGATCTACTTAAATATGTATTTACTGGGATGGAGTATGCCATTGAAACTACTAAATACTATTTGTATGTGGATTACATTCAATCTGCAAAATATTTATCTTGTTTGATAAAAAAAAAATAAACAATTAGTATATGTTCTGGATTTTTAATCTTTGATTTAAAATATATAAATTATCGAATATTTATTTATGATATTTATTATTAGAAGAAACAGAAGAACTGTTGTGAAAAATAGGATTGTGACAGTATTTGACCTTAAATATGATTCATATAATGGATATTGATTGCTCTTGACTTCAAGTGAATGATTCGTATGAGTTAGGAAATTGAGATTTTGAAGGATAGGATAGGTAAGTTGAAAGATGAGGGATCAACTATGTAAAACAAGTAGTGTTCATGTTAGAATATGCTTCATGTAATGTGTTATTTTGTTCATGTACTATATGATTATTGTCCTGTGGTTAGAGTATTTGAGATATGATATTTGTTAACTTGTGCATATACTATCATAATTATTATGAATCATACATGGTGCACATGATATACTATGTCATATATTTGCACATGCATACATGCGCATGTATTTGGGAAAACTATCCATGCATAATTTGTAAAGAAGAGATAACGAGAATAAAGATAGATGATTATGAATACTTTGACATAAAATTCGAAAAGAGATATAATACAAAGATAATGCAATTGCTTTACATGTGTACCATATTTTTATTCGTCTTTGGATAGACATCTAGGCTCTTTCATTGTTAGTCTAGGTTACAAAGACTAGGGTTTTGGGGCAATACGTCGGTACGTGGTAAGTATCAGGAGATCTTGTTGGATCGACTATTGCGAATTGACACGACAAGCATCATATATCTAGGTCAAGTCTAATTTGTGATTTACGTCGGTGGGAATTCTTAAGTAAGAACTATGATCAAGGCACTGAGATTCTAAGTTGTTTTAGATACTGGGACAAACTCATAGAAACACAACATTTTTATTAACCATATTGATGTATAAGCTCCTATAGTATACTAAAGTGAGACTCGGGACGTAAATAAAGTTAAAACATGAACAAACCGAGATATTAAATAAATGATTAAATAGCATGCAAGTGATCTTTCATAGGTATTCACATGTTTTGCTTCGTAGACTTGACAATTTATACACTATAGGTTGGAGATAATTGTATGTTACACACTTATTTGAGCTTTAAAATATTGACTGTTCATTGTTCTTTAGATAAATTATAATCTAATCTATTTATAACTCGTTTGTTAGGTGAAACTCGATGATTGAACAATGAAGCAAAGGAAAGAAACAAAAAATGACAAATAAATGGTGAAAGACAAAGTTTGAGGACTCAATTGCAACTTTTCAATAATTGATTTGAAACATAAATTAAATATTGAAGATTTTACGGGTCAATTGGATGCAATTAGAAATTGAAGAAGGATTGAGTTTGGAAGGAAAAAAGATGTAAGCGGAGAACGAATCAAATTTAGTACTGAAATGCTCAAAAATAGAAAGATGGAACACACACGTGCAAATAAGCTGCAATTCACATATCACACGCGCACGGGACCTAACTTTTCAATTACTGAATGCAATTTTATTTCACGATGCCTGCGACCAACATGCCTGCTCTCGCGCAGGCCAATTCTGGAGGTTTCGGGGTAATTTTACTATTTTGATTCAAATTCTATTTGGAAACCATTTTTTTCACGATTTTTGACCTATTTCCACCTCCATAAATACTGAAAGTGGGAAGTCATTGAGAAGAACCTCTCCCACATACTTATCATCAATTTATCACGTTGAAGAGAGGCAAAAATTATCAATCTTTTGGTCAAATCGCAAGGCAAATGTAAGAATCAAAGCTTGGATTTAGGCAATGAACGATGACACAACTGGAATTCATCAAGAAACTTGGAAGAGATTCAGATTTCAAGATTCATCATCTTCTTATTTAATTAATCAAAATTCGAGTGATGTTATATAACTTAAATATGAGTTCTTGTAATTTGATAATGTTAGGCTAATTTTCCAATTACAAAAACATTGATGAACCCTTATATAGAAGTTTTTAACATAAATTCAATAATTTGTGTTAATGTGATTATTTGACTCAATGTGATTAACTATTAAATATGTAAGTGAATTTTACCAAGATGGAGTATGCCATAGAAACTGTTAAATACTATTTGTATTTGGATTATATGAATCAGCAAAATATTTATCTAGTTTGATATAATAATAATAATAATTAGTATGTTCTGGATTTTTAATCTTAGATTTAAAATATATTAATTGTCGAATATTTATTTATGATGTTTATTATTAGAAGAAACAAAAGAACAATTGTGATAGTATTTGACCTTATATATGATTTATATAATGGTTATTGATTGTTCTCGACTTCAAGTGAACGATTCGTATGAGTTATTGAAATTGAGATTTTGAAGGCTGGGATAGGTAAGTTGAAAGATGATGGATCAACTATGTAAAACAATAGTGTTCATAATAGAATATGCTTCTATATATTTATACGAAATGTAATGTGTTATTTTGTACAAGTAATATATCATAATTATTATGAATCGTACATGGTACGTGTGATATGCTATGTCATTTACTTGCACATGCATACATGTGCATGTATTTGGGAAAACTAATCATGCATAACTTGTAAAGAAGAGATAACGAGAATAAAGATAGATGATTATGAATACTTTGACAAAATATTCAAAAAGAGATTATAATACAAAGATAATGCAATTGCTTTACATGTGTACTATATTTTTATTCATCTCTGGATAGATATCTGGGCTCTTTGATAGTCAATTTGGGTAGCAACGACTAGAGTTTTGGAGGTCTATGTCAGTATGTGGTAAATATTTGCCTATCAGGAGGTTTTGATGGCTTGATGATTGCGAATTGACATGAAGAGCATCATATATCTAGGCTAAATCTGATTTGTGATTAATGTCGGTGAAAATTCTCGAGTAAGAACTATGATCAAGACACTGGATATCTAAGTTTTTGTATCTACTGTGACGGACTCATAGAAACACAACATTTTGTTTGACTATATTGATATATAAGCTGATATAGTATACCATAGTGGGATTCGGGACCCAAAAGTTAAAACATGAGTTGGGATATTAATCAAATGATTAAATAGCATGCAAATGATCTGCATATGTATTCACTTGTTTTGCTTTGAAGGCTTGACAATTTATACACTATAAGTTGGTGATAAGTGTATTTTATACACTTATTTTGGTTTTAAAATATTTACTTTTGTTATTCTTTTGATGAATTATAATCTAACTTATTGTATATTTTGTTTATTAGGTGAAACTCGATGATTGAACATGAAATTGAAAGAAAGAAGCGGAAAATGACAAAATGGTAAAACTCAAAGTTTGAGGACTCAATTACAACTTTCCAATAATTAATTTGGACCACAAAATAAAGATTGAAGATTTTATGGTTTCAATTGGATGCAATTAAAAGTTGAAGGATTGAATTTGGAAGAAAAAAAGATGTGAACGTAGAAAGCATCAAACTTGATACTTAAATGCACACAAACGGAATGATGGACACATACGCGCAAATAACCCACAATTCAAATAATACACGCACTCGCTTGCAAATTCTCTCCGCGCGCGGGATCTAAATTTTCAAATACCAAATGCCATTTGGTTCTATGGGGGCACACACAACCAACATGCTTATGCGTGCGCATGCCAATTCTAAGGGTTTCGAGGTAGTTTTTTTTTTTTTTTTTTATTCAAACTCACTTTAGACCAATTTTTGCACGATTTATGATCTATTTTC
Source organism: Fraxinus xanthoxyloides (assembly GCA_903798325.1). Taxonomy (NCBI): domain Eukaryota; kingdom Viridiplantae; phylum Streptophyta; class Magnoliopsida; order Lamiales; family Oleaceae; genus Fraxinus; species Fraxinus xanthoxyloides. Next base: position 5,429 of record CAIGRL010301018.1, read on the forward strand.
ACCTCCATAAATATTGAATGTGTGCAGCTATTGAGAAAAGCTTCTCCTACATAACATCAATTTATCACATCGAAGAGAGACCAAAATTATCTATCTTTTGAGCAAATCACAAGGTAATTGTAAGAATCAATTCATTGACGATCAAAGCTTTGTTTTTGGGCAACAAAGGGAAGACGTAACTGGAATTCATCAAGAAATTCTTGAAGAGATTCAAATTTCAAGATTCACCATCTTCTTCTTCAGTTGATCAAAATTTGAGTGATGTTATATAAAACAATTATGATTTTATGTAATTTTATTATGTTAATCTCATTTTTCAATTATTAAGACGTTGATGAACCATTATTATGGAGCTTTTAATATAAATTCAATAATTTGACATCCAATATGTATTTACTTTTAGATGATTGTCATAAGATTTAATGATTTTTCAATTACTTGATCACTAATTGGATTGATTGTTAATTTTCTTGATTTCGAGAGAAACAATAGGATTAATAGCACTTTATAAAATTTATTGTAAAGTTCGATAGGAGACAGAGATATACTGCTATATTTTGACTCTACCTATGATTGGTCAATTACAAAAAAATAGAGGACCAAGTCTATCAAATCATGGAAGACCTAGCATTCACTAATCACTAGTGGACTTTGGCCAACAGTAAGACCGAGAGGAAAAAAGTTGCTGAAATACATGAATTGACACACTGTCAGCAATTTTAGCACAGCTAGCAGCACTAGCTCAAAATTTAGATAGTTGGGCAACCAATCAAATGGTGATACAATTCAAGCAGCTGGGTTGACATTCAACCACTGTGGTGGAAATCACGAAAGTGTGGATTACAATGTGGAAAGTCCAATCGATAAATCAACTGAAGAGGTAAATTACATGCAAAATTACTCGAGGCAGCAAAACAATCCACACTCTAATACCTATAATCTTGGATGGAGAAATCATCCTAATTTTTCCTTGGAGCGATAATCAGTCCAATGTACACCACCAAATTCTCAGCAGCCATAAAAGCTCTCATGTGAAGAAGCATTTACTCGAATGGCTGAAGAGTCAACTAATTTTATAGAAAAAACTAAAAGGACCTTGCATAAACAAGGGGCTGCTATCAAGAATTCGAAGAATCAAATGGGAAAAATGTCAAAAGCACTTTCAGAGAGACTACTAGGAACCTCGCCAAGTAACACTGAGATAAATCCTAAACAACAGATAATGAAAATGAGTGTTGTAGAGAATGAAATAATTGGGAACTCACCTGTGAAAGCACTAACTCTAGCTCGGGAAATTACTATGCGAAGTGTGGTTCAACTTCCAAAAATTACAGTTAAGAGATGGGTGGTAGCAACCGAAAAGTTACCTTCAACAGATGAGGAACAAGTGGATAAATCGGAACAGTGGGCAAAGATCATTCCAGAGCAAGATTTATGTACCTTTTGTCCATATTAAGGAAACCATTCCAATCAAGACTCATGTACATCCTATCCACTTCCCCAAGAGATTGTAGAAAGGGAAGCTCGATGAGTAATTTGAGAAGATTTTGGACATGTTGAGAAAGCTACACATCAACATACCATTCATCAATGCAATTGGATGGATCGCACGTTATGCAAAGTGCGTGAAAGACATGATATTAAAGAAAGGAAAGCTTCCAAAATTTGAAGATATAGTATTAACATAAGAGAGCAGTGCTGGGCTGCAAAATAAATTGCATCTCAAACTTAAGGATCTAGGGAGTTTCATTTTACTTATTTCAATAGGCAACAGAATTTATTTTAATACTTTATGTGATACATGTGCAAGTGTAAATTTAATACGTTTATTTGTCTACAGGAAATTAGGACTTGGAGAAGTGAAGAAAACAATAGTGTCCGTGTAGCTGGCCGATAGAAGTATCAAATATTCAAGAGGCAAAGTTGAGGATGTATTCATTAATGCTGGAAATTTGATATTCTCAACGGACTTTCTTGTTCTTGATATAGAAGAGGATTAAAATATTTCAATAATCTTAAGTCAACCCTTCTTAGCAAATGGTCGAACCTTTATTGACATGGAGAAAGATGAGTTGGTCTTAAGGGTGGAGGATGAATAGGAGTTTTTTAAATTATACAATCCATCCAAGCAACCATCAGACCTCAAGAAGTGCAAGTGTATTGATGAAGATGATCTACAAAGCTTCGCGAAGAGAAAATCTAAAGTTGGTAGAATTCTTGGTCGAGATGAGAACTAAGAGTTTAAGGTGTGGAGAACAAAAATAGGATGCAAGGAATACAAGGGCGAAAAATTCTTATTTGGACCACAATGATAATCTCCTCTACAAAGTCTAGCTAAAGACTTTAAATTAAGCGATTATTGGGATTCAAACCAATTTCTTACTGACTTATTTCTTATGCTTTATGTCATTACATACAGTTTATTATGGTGCATTAGTCTTATGCAAATTTTTGTTTCAATAAAAAGGGTCATTTCTATATTAAGTCGAGTAAAAGAACAAAATAGATTTAGTTCAAAAATAGTAGAAAACACAAGTGACACGTTTTTCAACACTCCAGGGATGTTAAAAGGCTGGTTATCATACATGTCACCTTCTAACTATCCTTTTTTTAACTCTTTTATTTGTTTCTTTCATCTTTCAAAGTACAAGGATATCAAGTAGGAAGTGGCTTAAGAAGTTGAGTAATGGAATGAATTGATCCAACAAGTTACTTTAAATATCAAATAGAGAAATTTGAGTAGTGCTTTCTTCTTTTCTTCACTGCCCCTTTATGTGCTATATTAGATTTTAAGACATTGTGGATAATGTTTTAAGTCTGGGAGTGGAAAAACATTGATTCTTTAATTTATTATTATTGTGTGATTGTGTGTTTTTACTATTTTATCATATAAAAAATAAAAAATTCAAAAAGAAAAAACAGAAATTCAAAAAGATTTTTCCTATTTATTGTGTGCTTTTATGTGTTAAGGTAGCATTGCTAGTAATGATGAATATATTCAAATTTAGATTCTAAACAAACAAAATTACTACATTATACAATCCATAGATCAAATTTTGCATAGTTGGGAATGATTTAAGTTGTAGGAAGATATTGATATGAAAAAGGGTTCCATATGTGTAAATTCTTATGTGAATTGTCTAAAGCTTACAAAATGGAAATTAGGTGAAAATCTTAAGTTATGGGTTGATTTTTCAGAATAAGTGTTTAATATGGGGCATTTTACTAATCATCGTGTAAAAGAAAAATGAAATGAGCCAACTCATTGTGAAACATCTTTTTGTAGTCTAGATGACTTGAGTGATTAAGTTTGCAGGGGTATTTAAAACTTTGTGTCCTATGATCATTTGATTTGAGAGTCATAAGTCGAAAGTTCGTTACAAAGGTCATTTAGAAAGTTTAATAAAGAGAAGCCCGCACACAAGATAAGTGAAACAAAAAAAAAAAAAAATGCAAATCTGAAAAAGGCACGTGCATGAAATATATGACGGCCAACATGCCTTAGTTAATCCCCAGACACTTGTTTGAGAGAATTACATCTTTGACAATGGATTATTAACCTAGTTGAGTTTTGGAGGTTGAAGCAATAAAAATTTGAAGAATCTTATTTGTTGATATATTGACTTATAACTAGTGAGACCTACCTAAACTATAGAGGGTGAAAAATTCGTACAAAGATTTAACCTTAGATTTCATATTGGAAAAAATGGTAAAATAGAAAAATTTTGGGGTGTATAAATCTTATGAGTGATAAAAGGAAAATTTGACCATCGAAGGTTCGGAATCGAAACAACTCATGAATTTATAATGTTTTATTTAATTCTTCACACATGCACTTAAGTTTTGTATTGAAAAGTTGATATTGATTTTAATATTGAGATTTTGCAACTATGGGAATTTAATATAATGATTCCAATCTTGAGACAAATTGACAGGTTATCTAGGAAAAAAAACTTTGTTTTATGTATATTTATATGTTGAGTTAGGTTATGAGTTTGTTTGAGGACAAACAAATGTTTAATTTTGGGTGTGTTCGATAAGTGTATTTTATACACTTTTTTGAACTTTAAAATATTGACATTTCGTTTTTCTTTTGATAAATTTAACTTAATTTATTGTATATTTTGTATACTAGGTGAAACTCGATGATTTGAATATGGAATTTAAAGAAATAAGCAAAAAATGGTGAAATTCAATGTTTGAGGACTCGATTGCAATTTTTCAATAATTGATTCGAACCACAAAAAAAATTAAAGATTTTACGGTTCAATTGGATGCAATTATAAGTTGGAGTGTTGAATTTGGAAGAGAAAAAAATATGTAAACGGAGAAAGAATCAAATTTTGGAATGAAACAAAAACGAACGAAAAGCTGAAACACGCACAGCCAAATAAGCCACATATGGCTCGCGCACGTTTTAAGGGCAATTTCCCTAATTTTATTCAAATGCTATTTGGAAACCAATTTTGGTATGATTTTTGACCTATTTTGACCTCCATAAATACTGAACGTGTGCAGCCATTAAGAAGAACCTCTCATATATACATTTCATCAATTTAGCACATCGAAGATATGTTAAAATTATCAATCTTTTGAGCAAATCACACTACAATTGCAAGAATCAATTCATTGATGATCAAAGCTCATATCTTGGGCAACGAAGGGAAGCCGCAACTGGAATTCATCAAGAAATCCTTAAAGAGATTCAGATTACAAGACTCATCATCTTCTTCTTCAATTAATCAAAACTCGAGCGATGTTATATAAATTAATTATGATTTCTTATAATTTTGTAATGTTAGGCTAATTTTCTAATTACTAAGATATTGATGAACCCTTATTATGAAGTTTTTTTAAATATAAATTCACTAATTTGAGATATAGGAAGGTCACATGAGAGGATATATTTAAATGACCTCGAGAGAAGCTTTTAATTAATTTAGGAACATTGATCAACAAGAATGCGCACATATTGTCATGTTATTAATTTGCATTGAAACGGATTAAAAAGGTAGGTGCATGTTCTTGGTAATATCACATCAATATTTATAAAAGTTTTATAAATATCTCATTATAATGTTTAGTTTAATTAGTATAAACTCTTCAACTAAAATTGACTGTTCGATTAGAGTTAGAATTCATTGATCCTAGATTGAATATATAGTCCTTGTGGGAATACCGGACACTTGCTGAAAATCAAACAGATCAGCTGGTGTCCTCTCTCAAATGACGAGTTCTTTTTATCGGACTTTAGTTATATAGATCTATCATATGGAACATTCGAGATATGGTTACAATTTATTTTAAAGGTTTCATTTAGCTTTTGGAAATATTTAAATATATATGTTATAAATCTAATACCTCATCTTCCTTCTCTATTTTAAATAAATAATACTGTTTGAATCAATTGAGAAAATTAAATATTAATAAAATAATACAAAAGTATGTCCTACGTATAACAAAAGCAAAGAAGAGTGTACGGCATACTTTTAAAATTGGCTTGGTCAAACTCCATAACTTCCACTTTGAATTTTCAACCATTGCATATTTCTACAACGGTCTTTTAAATGGTGAAGGACAAAGATGCCCTTAAGTAAACAACACAATTACAAACTATTGTTTTATTTAAAAGACAATACGATTATTTTAATTAACAAATAAAAATCAAACACTTTTTACTTAAAATTTCAAAACTAGCTGGCTTTTCTTATTTGTTACTGTAACAGCCAGCTATTACGACAGTAACAGCAGTCTGTTAACGCTTTTTTAAAGAAACATTCTGTTGTCCAGTGGTTAGACCGATTTTTCAACTATTTTTTTCTTATAATTAAATTCTTTTAGTCATGCAAATATGATTGTAATCTCAGTTCGTTATTTTGGTGATTTCGAATTAGATGAAAAATATCGATGTGTATGATATAGACAAGTGATATACGTGGTGGTATTCCAACTTCCATAACATCGAGTACTTCATATACGGAAATATACTATGATTAACAAAACAAGCTGAAACTTGATCCCTCTCACTACAATATGGAAATGAGATTTTAATTCAACGATCATTCATCCATTTTGATTCCACATATAAAGGTTGCTTCTGATGTTGAAGTAAATTATCTATTTGAATTGAAAAAAGCGCATACGATTCCACTTTGCATAATTTTAGTAAGGAAGAATGTCGTCCAAAGTGAACATGAAGATTCGGATGGAGGAGATCACAATGCCAATGATTTTTGGGACACAATGGAGATAGCTCATGAGATGATGTGGTTACTCCTGAGATAGTTGTTCCTCATCGTGATCTTCGTACTCACACAGAATTTCGAGTTTTTAGGATTTGATTGCTTTATCCCATCAGAAACAAGAGTGCGGTGGACCGTCATCTAAATTTTTGCGTATGGTTTTCGATGATGAGGATTTGTATGTCAAGCAACTGTTTGAAAAAAAAAAAAAATTTGTAGGAAACTGTGTACCGAATTGAATTGAAATACAACTTTGAGTTCAAACTGAAAAAATCAAACAAGTCATTATTGACGATTGTCAACGTCAACGATAGTTTTCGTTGACATTTGCGAGCAACAAAGATGGACACGAATGAGTTATTTGTAGTTCGCAAGTATACACGGGAGCATACTTACGAAGTGAGAATTCTTTGAAATGATCACAAGCAAGCCCGAGAACGGCTAAAGAATGTACATTAAAAGATTTGATGTGCTCGACCGAGAAAGGCTATACTAAATTGTCTAGGTATTGCCCCAACTTGGGGATAACTAATCGTGACTTGGCATTTTTATTGAGGCAAATGGTAAGAATTGTTTTAAGTTTTTCTTCATGTCTCTTGGATAATGTAGTATGGGATTTCAAAGTGCCACTAATTCTAGTCGCTGGTACAACTCTGAAAGCCAGACACGAAAGTAAGTTAATTATTTCTACATGTCAAGATGTCAATATCCAAATTTACCTTCTTGCATTCAGCATAATCGATAGCAAGAATGATTGTCTATGCATAGGTTTTTCAAAGCTGAGGAAAGTAACTGGGAAAGTCGGAGACCTTGCCATTGTAACTGATGGGGTACAGTCTAGAATAAATGGTATCACTTAAATTTTTCCCAATGCACATCATGTGTATTGCTTGTACTATATACAAGGTAACTTGAGACTAAGTATCGGGACAAATACATCGTTTCATTGTTCAGGAGAACGGCCGAAGCTTATAGTGTTGAAAGTGTAATAAGTTCATGGTAAAAATATGAAGTAAATAATTCTCGGCATGGGAGTATTTAACAAAAAATAGGGATTGAATATTGGGCGCGATCATATTTTCAGGACGTCGATACAATATGATGACATCAAACAATACGAAGTCTCTCAATACATTATTCAAGAATGTTCGAGAGTTGCCAATCTTCACAATGATTGAGAACATTCGTAACAAGCTGCAGCAATGGTTTCACGATCAGTGTGCAGAATTACAGAGTTGCACATGTGTGCTAGCCTCGGATCAGGAGGATAAACTCTTCAAGGATGCAGATATTGCGAGAGAGTTGAATGTGGAACCACTTGATGAGTTGCACTTCTTCATAAAATGTGTACATAATATGGCATACATGATGGATTTGATTGATAACACGGGCACTTATAGCCGATTTCAGTTGAAGAGTTTTCTATATGAACATGTAGTTATGGTGACTATGTATTGAGTCTTTGCAACGATAACATTATACTCTCCTTATTACATGGCTAAGTATTGCAGAGTAGCATATGCTAAGACTATATTTCCTTTTTGAATGAAGTCGAGTGGGAAGTTCCTAACTATATTCTCCTACTTAATAGTTTGTTGCCACCCGAAGTTGTATCGCATGGTTCTGGACTTCAACGTACGTCTAGAACACCATCTACCAAATAGTTTTCCAGACCGCGCAAGTGCGGCAGGTGCAGAGAAACATGACACACTCGCCAATTTTGTATAAGTCAGATTTTCATAAATGATAATTAGATAGATGTGTAATAGTATCGTTGATAATTGAACAATATTTATATTTTTTCTAGAATATCTACAACTATTCACAGTTAAATAAATAACTGAATATAAAATATTTACATTTTTTACAATATAAACATTGAAATAACGAAGTTCGACCCAACTAACACCTAGAAGGGGGATGAATATGTGTTTATGCGGGATTTAAATTTACCAATTAATAAATGCAGCAAGTCACAGTTATTAATTAATCCAGATGAATTTACATGCACAACTATCCCATATTGAATTACCGCAATTAATAAATGCAACAAGTCACAACTATTAATTAATATAGATGAATTCGCATGCACAACTATTCTATGTTGAATTACCGCAATTAATAATTTATTGAAAAATAAATAACACTTGAAAATTGTTGACGAGGAAAACCTGTAACTAGGTAAAAACTCCGGGCCCAAGCTAATAAAAATCCACTATAAACGAATCAACTTGGAGTATTGTCAGACTCGACTAACTCTAGTACTTTCTGACCTTCTGATTGTAATCCAAAGCCCTCTTGGATTGCGTGCTCCTACCTTAACTCCCGGTCTTATGAATTTGTCTATCTCTTGTGGATAAATGAAAACTCATTGTTCTCCAACAACCGAAACTCTGGTCACCTTCCTTGATCTTCAGAATTCTGATAGATGTTATGGAAGTATGTGGTTTGATGTTCGGCTTATGTGAATTTGATATTTTTCAATGCTATTAAAAAATCAAAATGAAAGTTAAACTAATAGAATGATGCATAAGAAGTAATATCTTGTTTCTCTTAATGTTCAACCAACCATTTTTCGATAAGAGGCATGGATATATATGGTTTATAGGTTTTAGATGGTATAGGTCAGATAAAAACCTTGAAAAATGTGAATTGTTTTATCGCGAGGTACATTGTTGCTCGAGCGATAGCTCAGCCACAAACGAGCAATGGTGTGTCACTCGAGCGAGGCTCAGGCGACAGGCGGGCAAGAAGCTTATATTTTTATCTTTCGAGCGTTAGTTGGGCGATAGACTAGCGAAATTGCGGCGATTGTTTTCTCCTCGCTTCATACTCGAACCCTAGCACTTCTAACCCATGTATACAATTTATCACTTGACACTTTGACTTTTAAAAACTCATTTTCAACAATAATTTTGTCAAAAGATTGCCAACATCTTTAAACCCTAACAAACATTATTTCATAAATAAATAAATAAAAAATTAAATATACAGTATTTACATTTATTTGTAATTATTTCATAATTAAATAAGATTAAATATACAATATTTACGGATCACAATTGAATTCATACAAATGGCAAGCTAACTTATTCCTTCAATTTTATTTCCAATATTTGTTGATTTCACCAACTTTATGTGCTATATTAAAAAATTTAATATAATTTATTACAAACATGCCATAATCACCCCTACAATTAAATAATAATGTGTAAGTTCGGTATTATGTAGATAAAAACTAAGTTTTCAAATTTTAAAAATTGTAAATACTTAAGATATTGATTGTTTCGCCGTGTCTTGCATGATGGTTAGTATGTCCTATACAATTACCCTCACTCGTCTAGCTATCAAAAGAACGATCACAATTAGCTAACTTTGTGTCGACAATCGGCCCAGATTGTTAAATATAATCGGTCAGGCTCACTGTTTTCACAGTAGACATCACCATTTCCGACAAGAATTAGTTGTAAAATTGCAAAATAAACACATAAATCACTACTACACACAATAATTTACCTAAATAAATAAGAATAAACATTATAAAAAACAATTTAATTCACCAATTTTGAAACAATTAAGAATAAACATTATAAAAAACAATTTAATCTCATAATTGCCAAAAAACTAACATTTTTGAAGATAATGGCCGGGTTGTGTGGTGGTCTGCGTTGGTTGACTCTAAGGATGACTTCTTCGACTGGGTTTGACTGTTAGATTGTGTGGGTGATTTGAAATTTCTTTTTTCTCTCTCTACTCAAACACTTTTGAGAGTATTTTTGGGGTTTGATATTTAACTTAACATTTTGTGTTTTTAGCTGTTTGTTCTTTTTAATAGTCAAAGGCCATTATGAAAACATGGGTCATTTCCTTGTATTTCCTAGAAGTATACAGTAGATGCAATAGTGATTCAATCCCCCGCCATTTTTTTCATTTCGCTTTTAAATTTTTTTTCGNAACAATTTAATCTCATAATTGCCAAAAAACTAACATTTTTGAAGATAATGGCCGGGTTGTGTGGTGGTCTGCGTTGGTTGACTCTAAGGATGACTTCTTCGACTGGGTTTGACTGTTAGATTGTGTGGGTGATTTGAAATTTCTTTTTTCTCTCTCTACTCAAACACTTTTGAGAGTATTTTTGGGGTTTGATATTTAACTTAACATTTTGTGTTTTTAGCTGTTTGTTCTTTTTAATAGTCAAAGGCCATTATGAAAACATGGGTCATTTCCTTGTATTTCCTAGAAGTATACAGTAGATGCAATAGTGATTCAATCCCCCGCCATTTTTTTCATTTCGCTTTTAAATTTTTTTTCGTGTTTTTTCAAAGTTCCATTTTTTTTTTGGTCTTTTCTTCGAGGAATAAAATGACCCCGTTTTATTTGCATTCCTGGTACTTTATTCCTACTCTTTCATGCAAAGCTTCCTCCTCTGCTACAACCATTTGGACGAGCTCACTTTTTCTATTCACCTAAACTCCTTCATTTGAAGAATAATTCCCAATTCCTGTGTTAATTGAAATTGGTG
>CAIGRL010301084.1:0-12603 GCA_903798325.1 Fraxinus xanthoxyloides
GTTTTAATAATATATTTGTTAATGAATTTAATATTTTTTTCTTAATTTAACGTAATTATTTATTTAGTAATTTATATATTTCTAAAATAAATAAATAAATAATATTCTGAATAAATAAATTACTAAGAATTAAAAAAATGATTAAACACTGTTTATTTGGTATAATGGTTGGAAATGAATTTTAGTTTGATGCAAAATTTGAAGCAAGATTTGGTACAAAATGGTGCAGTGCTCAATATCACCTTAACAAGAATGGACTTTACTCAAAATAAAAAATAAAAAATGCACAGGCTACATATGCTTGTGACAATGACTATTGATAAAAGTAGCACATTCCTCCACAATTTTCTGATATCAGCTTAAATGTATTTCTGTGCACTGAAGAGGAAAAAAAAAAAACTTGACTCGTACGATGTTTGAAAATACTAATGTACAAACAGTTTTGCTCTTCAATTACACTGATCCGCAGGGGAGGGAAAGGAAATGTGTCTAGAACAATATAACATTATTTACTGACAGAACAAGGTAAAACAAGCTGTTTATGTCTTTCTGTCCATCCGTCGTTCTCATATCCATTGACAATATTCTTGGGCACCCTTGCCAGAGCAATTAGATACCTGCCAGTTATGGTTTCTTCTCTCTCCCCACTGTTCCCTTAGGGTGCACCAAATAGGTTATGTTGCAGGAGGTTAGAAATAATAAATCCATATTTCAAAATCGTCTAAGACATCTTCGCCAAAGTTTTTTACCATTTTTCTGAGGCAACTTGAAGCGACTCCAGGTTTTCCGGTGCCTGGGGGTTTCACAAAAAATTCCAGATGCTTGGGCTTGCTGGAGCCACAGCTCAAATTCTTCTTCTTCATCCATCATTTCAGCATCTAAATCCCATGGATATCGAGCTGAATTAGATCTCTGACTTGACTTATCCAGTCCAACCATGTTTACATGGAAGCTGGGTCGATGAGTGTTGGGCCTACAAGCCATTCCCTATATTGAGATGGAATAACATTTAAAAGTTATCAGTGGAAATGGATGTATGACAAAAATAAATAGTGCAACCGCAACACGAGAAATCAGGGGATGGTTCTGTTTCGTGAGGACTCCTAAATTTGGAGGTTCAATAAATAGTTGGAGTTCGTATCATCTAAGGTAGTCAATTTTCTGGCTTAAGAGTTGGACTGCTGAAAACTCATTACATTAATATTTTGTTGGAATTTGACGTGCTATGGATTAAACTAAATAATCATTATTATCAAGAGCAATTAATAACACGAAATAGGAAAAACGAAAGCAAAAATAACGTGATATAACGTGCTTCACCTCAACATAAGAAGAGAAAATACAATGTGTTTTAGACTCGAGCCTCTCTGTTTTCTCTCTACTATGATACACAGAATGGAGACCCACTCTAATACCCTTTATATAGGAGGAAAATATTAGGGCGGCCTAATACATGTGCAAACCGTGGCTAAGGGGAAAAGTGTACACTATTTTAGGCTCCACACATCCAAGAATACGGTCCATTAGATCTTTCATTCTCAGGATTTTTTAGTGAAAAGATTAAACACTTATGTTGCCATGTTAGCAATATAACAAATGCTGAAAAACATAGGGAGAAAAAATAGAGTTGGTTCAGTTCATTTTCAGAATGGATGACATTTTCTCCGACATGTATACAACTCAGAACAAGGGCATGCATACTCACATAAGAATTGCACTGACCTGACATATAGCCCATTCTGACACATCAAAGATCTTGCTCTCTGCGCAAACAAAAGCACGCAGAATTTCCACCTATATGGCAATGCAAATAATATATGTTTAGTTGAACCAAGAGAGGGAGAAAATGGATGATAATTACATGGAAATTTCTATCCACATCAATTGGGTCATATTACGTTAGACTCACGTATTGGTGATAAATGTTACAGATTTTCTGCCACACACTACATAAAAAAGGAAAGGGCACGTTAACTACCATTAATGGTGAGGATGCATGGAAACCCCTATCATAATTCTTCCTGCTTTTTGAAGCCTAAAGCACAAATAAGATATAAAGAAAAAAATGAAGATCAAAGGTTGAACCTCTGGGAAACAGAATTCTTACCCAATTATTGGTTCTTCTGCTTGCTTAAACTCTAAGATACTTTGACCATCTCAGGCAGGAGATAACAATCAAGCACTTTGTCATGCTATCAAACTCAAGACAAAAACTATAATGATCATTAAACTAAACGTGTGAAGTATAACACCAGGAGCACCAATATTCCTTCAGGGAAATGGCATGTATAGGGGAAAACAACAGGTCTCCACTACATGCAGAGTAATCTTTTTTATTCACTAAAAGCAGACACAGCGTTGGCAAAGCATCTATGGCAAAATTAAGTAGGCTACTAAGATGCTGATTTCCGTTCTCACTTTCAAATGATTCCGTATAATCACAAAATCCGAAAGTAACAAATTTCCTGATTGCTCTCACTAGTACTATAATTTTTCTAAAAACAATCCTCATATCTGGCAGTGGTTTAAGAACCACATAAAAAATGATTTTGGAATAAAATATGCAATGTGCTATACATCCATATTGCATAATTCACAAATTTGACATACCAGTAACAATAACATTAGAAGTTCAAGGTGATTATCTACACTGCAAATATGCAATGAAAATATCCAGTTTTCATTAGTGAAGCAAACCTTTTGAGGGCGATCAAACATCAGTGACCCTTTGTATTCCACCCATCCATCACCATCTTTTGCTTGATGATATTGACAGCAGTCCTGTAGGCAAGAAAATGCTCATCAATTAACTTATGCACAAATTGTGCATAAACTAAAGAAAGTTTCAATTTAAAGAGGAGCCTAACCTGACACCATCTTGCCTTGGCCTTCATTCTATTGGTGCAAACCCAAATGTGTGAATTGCCGCACTTTGTGCACTGTATACACCTTGACTCCTCAGGAAAAAAACCAGCAGTATCCTGCTCAATACGGAGTTAGAAATGAAAAAAAATTCTAACTGATTTGTTTTCTGGCACAGGATAATGCAGAGTTGAAGTATTTTGATAAATGAATATCCAGCTAATGAACAGATAATAAAGCCACATTCACGAAATATGGATTATCATAAAAAGAGAACCATCCATGTATTTTAAACTACTTTAACTGAATGCTAATCTTTCCATCACATTCACACTTCTCACACTTACTGGAAACACAATTCATGAAGGTAAAGAAAATGACGACGAGATTTATAGGTTCACAATCATGGGTCTGGACTAAACAATATTTTTTTTATTTTACAGAAGTGCATATCTTTCTTCACATTTACATTTTAAGATACTAATAATGCTGCAGTTTTTCCTAAGATCTATTGTAAAATAGAACTATGGTCGTATAAATAAGCACACGGAGACATCATATCTGTACCTGACGAGAAGTGCTAGAAGATTTCTGCAGAACAGCCTTAGATTCTTCCTTTCTGAGTTGCTCGTCGTAGTCTTTCTTCTTCCCAACATCGGAAAGAATCTGAATATGAATGCCATTGTAAGCAACACCGCACCACCACTTCCATCTCAGACATTTTGGAAATAGCAACAAAATCTAAGAAAACTTGAAACTCTTACTTCGTATGCACATTGAAGTTTCTTAAATGATTCACTTGCCAGAGGACTTCCCATATTTTTGTCCGGGTGCACAAGCATGGCCTGAACAAAATATGTAAAATATTCTGTCATTAAGACACAAATACATATGTCAAGACAAAAAAGAAAGCCAGTTACATCAAAAAGAACAAAAACTTCAACACAAGACTTCGAACTTCACATTCCTCCAAGAGAATGAGATGCCATTTTCATTTTTAATGCACAAAGCATGCTACTTACTATGTTATGTTATCCGTCTAAGAAAAAGTATATTTCGTCGAGTAAAATAACAAAAGAAATGACTTTTGCAATGTCAGTCACTACTCAAAGCCACAATACCTGAAATAAAATTACTCCCAGGCACTGTCATTTGGTCCTCCGTAGAATCTTATGGAGGCAAGGTCATTACCCAATTAATATTCTTGGATGTTGTATGATTTAATAGAGAGAAATAGTTCTTTTTATTAGTGCGTCATTTAAGCATTTCAATGCTTTTCTAGGACAGGCAGCTTTGCTAAATGCAATCAGAGCAGCAAACTTCAAACATCCAATAGACCTATTAAGATTCATCAACTTTTATAAAAATCTACTAAAAACCTGATTTTTAGCAAAACTAAACATTGGCTTAATATCCAAACCGGTTCCTCATGGATATCAAATCCTTGAAAATCCCCTCCCTCATTCTGTCCCTTTTTTCATATTTCTCCATGCAAAATTGAATGTTTTATGCTTTAATTCTAAGACATCCAAAAGTAATGATTACGTAACTAAAGTCTTTTATATTTTTCTATTATTCTAACCCTGAGAAAATCAATTATGAGTAGAAAATGAGGGACCTATTCTATATAATTTTTTAATATATGAAGTATTAAGCCACATTTGATATCAGGATTCAGGGATGGGGAAAGAAAAGAAAATGGACAAAAAATCTCGTGTTTTCCACTATTCAACAGAAATTTATGCCAATGGAACTAGGACATCATATATTGTCAAAGAACATTTTCAAATATCGCGTCGACAATTGTCTTTCTTCACCAAGAATGCAAACAAATAAAATTTTGACAGACCTGAGGTAAAACGTAGGTAAGCCAACTTTCGTGCAACTAGATATTATTTCTGGCATATATGCATCAAAAATAAACAAAAACAAGATTTACATCAGCATGCATGGGGTCAAAGTAGCTTACCCTTTTCCGGTACTCCTTCTTCAATGATAAAACATCAATTTTCCAGTGACGGGGAAATCCCAGTGCTTCGTAAAGATCGGAACTGCTTAGAATTCGCTCCATTTCAATTCTTGAACTTGCAACTTCTCTGACCACCAGCTTAGAAGCATGTTCCTTTGGTTTTTCAACAAATAAAATACTTTCAGGTTTGTCGGATGATTTACACGAGTGCAATTTCTCTTCTTCTTCGATAGGACCAGAAAATTCACATTCCGTGGGAAAACTATCTTCTGGGAATGCTTCAGATGCTTTATGCTCCTCAAAATGGGTGCTTTCACTCAAATTATCACACCTCTGGAGCAAGTAGTTCGAGACTTCATTTGATAGGAATGAAAGGTTAAATGAAAGAAAAATCCCAAGCCATCCTACTTGAACTTTGACACAATACATAGAGTATATAGTTGCTATGAATACCACCAGCCGGGCATGATTTAAGGAAAATAGATAACCTGCATTTCCAAAGAGATGGTGTCAAGAGGGTCAGGAATAAAAATTTTCAGAGCATAACATGCACCTGCTTTCTCTACCATTTACAGAATCACATTAAGTCCATCACTGAGAACTGTTCTGCTAGACCTACAAATTAATTACTTTTCCAGGTGGGAGAAAAAAGGAGCAAGAGAAACACGTTCCCCAAAAGCCTCAAAAGCATACTGTTAGAAAGTAAACCAGAATTTAATAAAAAACTCAGCAGTTTCTGAAACACTTGATGTCTCAGGGATTCTACATGATTTCTCACTGGGGATTTTAAAAAGATTATTCCAACAGTGCAGTTATTCAAGGTGAATGGCTTATTAGGGGGAAAATCAAATCAGAAGAAAATAACAGCACTGTAAAAATTCAAAAGAACTAAATTAAGAATTTGAGATTGAAGAAGTGAAAAATATATAATTTATTGCCAGAACTACAAATTTTATCCCAGCACCATCTGTCAAACAATAATAAACTCGTCCTACTCTTTAACGGAACAGATAAAATTTTCTCCATGAATGGCAAAATCAAAAATTGAGTATAAGCACATAAAATATATTAGGCATTAGCTGAGTTCAAGATAAGAGAAGAAGAGAACCACAACATACCTCCAACTATGAACAATGTACCCGTTATCCAAAAGTTAGCATACATCCATAAATTTAGAATGGCAAACAGTCCCACAATAAAAAGTCCAGAAGCATAGCCTAAGCACCAAACAGAAATTACAGCAGCGACCTGGAAGGAAACACGAAACTATTGGTAATAATTCCGAGATTACTTAAATAAATGTCTGTATGAAATTCTGCAGTGGACGCATTTATATTAAAGATGAGGAACAAATAGTGCAAAATTCCCCAGCACACTAGATAATGTCTTGTAACATGAAAGCCTACCAAGAGCAAGTGAACTTAAGAATGGTTAAAAGCAACCAACACCTAAAAGAGAGATCACATCATAATATAAGCACAAATCAAGTGATGCAATCATAACTGGATCATAATCCTCTTCATGAGAATCCATTGAATCCTTATGTCAGTTGTAAAATAGAAAGCGTGAATGAAAATAAACATCTGATAATGCAATTACAAATCTAACTACAAGAAGCCACGCAGACACATGAAACAAGAAAGCATGTAACTGTCTAGACTTGGTGATGCAGTAACGATCCCATCCGAATAGAAGTAATATCGTGTGAATTGAATAGAATTCTGTTTTGAAATGGATAAATAATAATTTAGATAATGAAAATTGCAAAGCGGTTCCTTGTCTTATGCTCAATTGAATCCAAAGCATATATGATTGCACAAGCAACAGTTCATAATACAGGGAACAGTTAGCGTTAGCCTTCTTATCGTAGCTTAAATCAGATCTTACATTGATCCTCTATCTTCATTATATCCTCCAGATTTATTTGCGATCAGAGATTAAATGAAACTGTTCATTGAGTCTATAATTTTATATTGCATCAATTAGCTCTAGATAATTCTTTAAACTTTCTCTCAAGTAATAAAGTGTTCACTGTTGGAACTTACTAAATACTGGATATTATTACATGAATGACACACTGGAGCATAAAATTCAAGTTTAACCATTTCCAAACAAAAGAAGACATTATGAAAGTAAATCCTGGCAATTCAAAATAGCAGAATAAGGAAATAAGGTACAAAATGAGAAATGAAAACACCTAATATAGGAATCCATAGGATACAAGTCATACCATACTAATAAGCACGTAAAGAAGACACCACATCGATGTCAAACTTAGAAAGCTGCTCCACATAATAACGAGAAGAGCTGTTGATCTCAGCTCAGAAAATGACCAGAAGCCAGCAACTACACAAGTTTTCCATTGCGCCAATAAGAACAGTAGACCTCTCCCACACCTTGCAAACCCACAACAAACCATCGGCCAATGCCGCTCGATAAATATACCCATTTTGTCCCTGAAAATGCTCACCGTTGTTCTTGCTACAGAGTAACAGTCTTTTGATTGCAACCATTTCCATGCTTGATTAAACAATCCAATATCCTCCATTGTTTAAACAACCCTTACAGAATCTAATATGAAACAACTAAATAAACCTATACAGACAAAAACCCATACAGCAAAGCTCCAGTTTTTCGTCAATATTGCTAAAATTGTGATATCGGTAGGCTGTGGGCGGTAGATGGTATCCTTCAATTTGAGCAGGAATAAATTTATGATCTCCAACACTGATGCTATGGCATCAAACTATAAAGCATCCCATGATATGTAACGAGTCTTTGATCCAAAAAAATTTCCACAGTTACAGCTACACGAGTCATGACAATCCTAAACGATGAATTCAAAGATTCTCAGAAATTAGTAGCATAAAAAGAAGAGCGAAAAGATCCAGAAGCCTCAAGCAGTTAAGGCCAGGAATTCTTGAACTCCCAGTTGAGAAGTCGGTAAATTGGAGGAAATTACACAACTAAATTGCTTCCCACGTACGTTTCATATAAAGCAAACCCCTAAATGAACTCACAGCATTTCCCACTTTTTTGACCTGAACAATCCCCCCACCACACTGCAAAAAGAAATCCACAACTAAATAAAGAAACCTCTTTCAAAACCCCAACTATAAGCACACGAGAAAGAACCACGACAATACATAGAAAATTGTATGCAGAAAAAACAAAATAGGCCGTAGTTGGTGAGGAAAAATGATGGTATTCTGGGCAGCTGGGCTTAATCTTTGATAAAACAGGGAAGAAAAGTGGACACCTTGCGTTTTGAGGGAATGCTCGTGAAAAAGAAAGTAGTAGCATGAGGTTAAAAAGTTTCAAAAAGGGTCGTGAGTGAGACAACCCATCTCAGCATGAGAATAATAATTATAATTATGAATAATGGGACCCGCCCTGCTTATTTTTTTCTTAATTATGAAAGTCAAGTGAAAACCAACCCATCTCAGCAGCTTCACCTAGAAGGAGCCAAGAGTCCTCTTAGATTGCATCACTGAGCTCTCGTTTGGCCCCATTAATATTAATATTATAATTATTTTTTTAATATCTTTTCATCAACTACATATTTTTCAATAAAATAATATTACACATAAATTCAAAACTTTTTTTTTTCTAATCACACATTCTCAAAAAAAAAAAAATTATTATTCCAAGATATATTTTGTTATAAAAATCTAATAAAAATGGAAGTCAAACAAGGGCTAGAGCTGCTCATATTTAATCCCAAATCACTACCTAGAATTAATGATCCCTTATTACGAACATTTATGTTCATTTCCAAGTACGTGTTGCCACACAACGGACCTGCAACCCATTTTTTTACGAATCGCATGTTTGGCTCCCGAAACTCAACGCCTCAAGGATGTCATCACCTCATTCTCTGGTCGGCAAACCCGAACAATTGACATACATGCATGCTATGAGTAGGATGAAAATAAAAAAAAACTGCATATGATCACATATCATTAGTACAATGTTGGTAAGATAGGCATCGAGCCTAGCTGTTAGCGTGACATTCTCCTCCATTCGAATTCGCTTACGTCCTTGTAGCGAGAAGTGAATTTCGCATCCACGTGCATCCGTCTCGTTGCAAGGATAACAACTGCACCATTCCATATGGACAAGCCTCCAAACCTGCAGTACCTTGTACTTACCACCGTCGACACCAACCGCCGCCCTCCGCCCCTCTGAGCATTGGTTCCTCGGATGGACGGCCTCCAAACCGCAGCTCCTCAACGCATGTCGGATTGTGTCATGCACGGTGCGCTCCTCGAAACCTCCTTCGAAAGTCACCCAGACAGTTACACAACGCTGCCCCTCTTCATCCTTCTTTCCCACAGCTTTCTTCTTCTTGTCTCGCCAGCTTGCCGACACGATTCGTGACCCAAAATCTTTTCTCCGCAAGAACAAACGACATTGCCCCATAACAACACCGCATGTTGGAGCAATCCTGCTCTGATACCAACTTTCACGGATCGCAAGTTTGGCTTCCGAGATTCAACGCCTCAAAGATGCTCTCACCTCATTCTTTGGTCGACAAGCCCGAACAACTGATATACATGCATGCTATGAGTAAGATGGAAGGGAAAATACCTACACATGATCACATACCATTAGTGCACTGTTGATAAGATATGCATCAAATCTAGCTGTCAGCCTGCTTGCCAAGTCGAATGGGGAGCTAAGCATTTTCACTGCGTAACACATTTAGCTACAACATCTCTAGTTCCCAACTCGTCCACCCATCTATTCCTTTCACCCTATGGCACCCTAAGACGAATCTCTATAAATCTTGCATGTACTTGTGAGTCTATTTTCTTTCTGCAATTTTATTGCTCTTAATGGTAAAGAACTAGGGTTACTCAAATCCATTACAGGAGTTCTGAATGCCATGCAAGACAACCTTATATTCTCACCAACTCAACAACACCTTTCGACAAGCTCCCACCATCAGAGTGCTTTCCATATAGAGCATGAATGAAGGTCTCTACCAAGCCCCACCTTTGTAAAAGTCCAGCAGTATCTTTGACGGAACTTTTACTTTCCATATTGCCCTCCAACACAAAGCTATTTTGCGCTATTCTCGTCCTCACTAATCACTAATCCAACAAAAATCAATGTACTCTTTTAACTTAATAGACTCCATTAGATTCGTAGTGCCTGATCAACTTGTTCCATTGGTGTCTTCGACCCAATGGGATATATATATATATATATAATTTGTCACAGTCCATGGGCACAAAGAGACAGTTTACCTTAGTTTTATTCCAAGCTCTTGTCACCGTAATCAATTCTTGCACTTTTCATGATATAATTCTGATTATTCTTTTAGGATAATGACTTCTTTCTTACGACAAGGGTTGCACCGTCATCACCTAAATTATAAAGCAGGTTGGATCATTTGGGTCAACTTTAAGGGATCACCAGCATTTAGGGGTGCTAAGTAAGTTGAATCGAGCCACTTGACTCGTCCACCATCGAACTTGACTTAGTCCACCGATGAGTTAGCTCGCACTCGTAATGGGGTAACTCGAGCGAGAGGTGGCTTGTTTTCAAAAATCTCAGCTTGACTCGTTTCACCAACTGTCAACTGGCTCACGAGCGACTCTGGGGACAACTTTCTTTTATTTATTTATTTTTATTTTTTTGTAAAAAACTATAAAATATGAATTTACTCCTCGATGTTTTAAGAAAAGATGAGCATAAAAGTTCTATGGGTGCGGATCGGCTACTTCATATATTGGCGCAGATAAAATAATACACTAATTAATATTTCGTGTCAAAAAAATTGTAAAAAAAATGAAATAACGAATAAAAGAAATGAAAATATACTTATAATACTACCTCCTTTTAATACACTGATTAATTTTTCGTGTCAAAAAGATTTGTAAAAAATGACATAACGAATAAAAGTAATGAAAATATACTTACAATACTACCTTCTTAGTCTAAAATTACAAACTGAAAAGATGTCGAAAAGCCACATTCATCTTCTTGAAGCCACCAACGCAGACAAACATGTGCTTCCATATGGATTGTAATACTACCCAAGCTACATGATGATGCAACTTGGTCCAACATATGGTTTTCGTTATAGAATGTTTTGTGAGTGATGATAAAGCAATGGATAATGTAAACACTGGATGATACTGGACACTGATACCATTGCGGAATGTTTGTGAGTGATGATAAAGCAGTGGTCACGGGATTAGTGGTTCAATTGGTGGGTCGATGATTCAACCAGTAAATCATTGTTAGATCGTAATTTTCATTAAAAATATAACTATGGTTTGGGGGAATTATCAATCATTTATCAAGCAAGTCAAACAATAGCTTTTATATTGGTATGAGCTGTGAGTATTCATTATATTGCTGTACTTTATACTTTGGGTTGGCTTTAAGTGGCGCATACCCATCTTGTACTGAGATTATTGATCGAGACCAAATCAAGGTAAGCTAATTAGTCCTAAATTATCTTTGAATTTAAGATTATCTAGAGATAACAATTTTCTATTTAATTATTTTAAATAATTTCCGCTAATTTCAATATACAATATATAATGAGATAATTAATTTTAATTTAGTTTAATAAGAATAAGTAAATTTGGAATTTACAATACTCAGATTTGACCCATTTACGGTCCAAATTATCTAATAAAAAGTAATATAAAAATTGGAAATTAGTAATTAATTTGCATACATCATTATTCTAGAAATAAATTCTACAAGAACATTTCTTGATTAAATTATGAATTTATGTACAATATTAAAGTCAACCCACGAGTTGAATTGATAGTGTCTTCTGCAACTTCCATCAAAATGGAATTTAAATAATCATTTATCAAAATTATGTAAATTTATCGACAGACATCGAAGGTGATGGCCCCTTGGACTTTGAATCCGTCCATGAGTCAAAACGTAACTTAAAACGTTTCAATTTTAATATTTAACTATCATATTGTGTTATATTTAAAAATTTTATACAAAGTAAACGCTCAAGTACGGGAGATATATATATATATTTTTTTTTCACAACTAAGCTGCATAATTAATAGTTCACCACTTGACCTCAATAAATGTTGATTTATTCATTTTTGCAAAAATTCAACTGCAATGTTTAGCTCCTTCCACGCATTAATTTGGAGAGCCATCTTCATATAATGTAATTTATGAGTTGACCTTGACTAATTCTTTTTTATTTTCATTGGTGGAGACCTCTCGTAAACTGGGTTGAGTCATGGACCTTGGGAAGTCCTCCTACCCAGATGACGTAGCAGATTGCCACGACCCTTGTGTGTGACCCATATTATCGGAAGTGTACTAATAGTGATATCATCCGTATGTATTGTCGTTGTATTCTACCAAGGAATTTGGTGCTGTTTTATGTCGAGCTTATTGGCCATGTAAGGGCTGGAGCAAGACCTGCATTGAGGCGCTAGAACCTTTGGGCACTATATGAATCATCCATGTCAAGTGGTATCGAAGATAACTCGTAGCTCATGTGGGTTGCTTTTTAATTTTTAAAACAATAATAACGAAAAAAAAAAAACACACACACACACATTCAAAAATAGAGAAACAAAGGAGGATTTCTCGTATAACAAAATATATGCATTTACACGTAGAGACATGATATGTGCTTATCTTATGCTAAGCATAGGTGACATAGCATATCAATTCATTGGTAAATAAATTTATTGTGACTGTTAAGATTTGAATCAAGTTTTTTATCTACCAATGAATTCACATGACACCAATGTATATCCCGAAAAGTT
>CAIGRL010301093.1:0-11595 GCA_903798325.1 Fraxinus xanthoxyloides
TATAGTTTTAATTCAAGACTTATTATTTCTTAGTTAATTATTGTGTTCTTGATTAAATATGCAATTGTGTAGATAATCATGCGTGCACTTTGCATGTGAATTCGGATTAGGAATATGATTAGGCGTGTTAAGTAAATATTTAATATATTTTGGAAGAGAATATTAGATATTAACGTATTATTGATTGTCATGAACACATTAGTCAAGCTAACTAGATGTCAATAAGTGGATTCTAAAATCCGATACATTCATCCCTTTGGATAAAAACTAGTCTTTTATTGCTTTCATAATTTAAGTTAGAATAATAACACAAACAAATCTCTTTTATGTTACAATAAATAGATTTTTATTATAACTAGTAAACTATAATTAAAATTATTTCTTGTAGAGCGATACTTTTAACTCACTAAATCTATTACTTGTCAGCAATATACTTACAGATTTTGTGCGAACGCCAAGTTTATAAATAGTATTTAGGGTTTGTTTGTAACCTCCTTAGAATAAACGATGAAACTTAGGAATAAAGTTAAAAGTATCTATATTGTGAATGATATATAATAGGTATAATTTTACGTCTTAAATGTAATTTTTTACTTAAACTTACCTCCCACTCTATAGTCCATAGAGGTGATCCTCGTCAGTCTTTGATGGCATTATTCTTGATATGATGCTTCGTACAAAACAAAGAGTATGTTTAACAAAACTAAAATAAAAATCTACTATCTTATAAGTTAGGAATCCACAAGTTTTGTGAATCCTGCAGCTCATAAGCCAATTAAGTTAAAAAATTCCCAATTTATTTACCTTATAAGCTTACATTTAGATTCTAGTCTACTTGATTTGTGGATCCTTTGCGAATAAGATAGTAGCTTTGTTAGCCAAATATATCAAAATTCTAAAGATGTGACGGGACAAAAAAACATGTGCTCCACTCTCAAGCGTTCTTGATAAGATATTTTAAGCAACAAAAAAAAAAAAAAATGTCCCAATTTTTTATGTTCTTGATTCCTTCATACATATTGAAGACGAAGATCTTGAAATTAAAACAATTTTGTGTGCCATGACATTCATATCAAGAAAGATCGAGAACCTGCTGATGGCTTATTGATTATAAAATGTCGTTTGTTCTTTTGGATGCAGATGAGAATAGCTGCAGCATTAGATGTTCCTTGCCAAGGGTGGACCCAGATCATTTGTCTTGTGGGGTCAAAAATGATAGACGAATTCACCGTACGTAGTCGCGTAGGTAATGTGCGTATGGAAAAATTACGGATTTCAGATTTTTTAATAGGGGATATCAAAATCACTGCCTTATAAGTCATATTATATTAGTTGGGCTAGGTCAATCAATGAATTATAGATTAATGAGTTGGTGTAGAATGTAATTGGATTTGAGCTTGTGAGTTGTGAATTTGACTGATCTTGGGTAAGTGTTAGGTTTAAAAAAAAAAAAATTATATATATAAAATTGTAGGGTAATTTGACCCCACAACCCCATGTGGGTCCGCCCCTGTTCCTTGCATCTTTGAAGGGATATTGTTCCTATTTCTAGCTTTGTCAAAAACACTCGAGCCTTCCCAGAGGTGTGAGGTGTGAGCTAAGACAGGCCATTGCGGCCAAAGAGTCTTGCTACACGTACAGAAAACTGATTACTAGAACCATTGTAGGACTCACACATTGAGGGGTGGGTGGGTTAAATTTTGGTGGGTCTCACACAGTGAGATGCCTCTAAAATTCTTGTGCACTGATTTCCTGTATGTGAAGATTTATCCTCGGCGAAATCCACCTAGGGATGGACCTACATTCCTAGACGGACCGCAGAGAAATTTGTCAACAATACTCGAGCTTTCTAGGGCTCTTTGTAACCAGCAAGCTGGTTTGAATCAACATATTATCATCAGACAAATAAGGGCACGCTAGCATCAGCAAAGAACACTAGTAAAGTACAACCACAACAGTTGGTTTAAGCATTTGAAAAGATTGGACAAAAATCTTCCCGCAACCACATCTTCACAATGGGCAAAAATTAGAAGCTTTTCACCTTAGATTCAAACTGCATTTCATAACATTTATACCTAAAAACTTCCAATCGATGAACCAAAATGGGAGCGATTAGCCGGGATGTGTAAATGCACATGCAAATGAGTCACTGGAAGAATCAGAGATTGGGTTCATGAAGAACTTTTGTGAAATAAATCGAATACGCATCAAACTAGCAGAATACGCTTATTCTCCAACTAATATCATACAAGAAACCCAAGAGAGAGATGACATTAGTTCACGACAACAGTAGACTAAAGAACAAAAAGCTACATGAACAGGTCAAGCCTGTAGATTAAACTAAACCCCATCATACTTAGAACTTGTACTTGTGCGATGATGTATTCTCAACCACTCTTTTAACCTTTTCCACAGATGTTTCTACTTTCTCCAAGAGGGATTTAAGCTCATCCTTCAAGCTGGATTTGTCCGCGGGTGAAATTTTCTCACTGCAGTTTTCCAGCATTGCTTCCATCGTCTCGAGTTTCTCCCTGATGATGCCAACATCAGGCAACTCGCCCTCTGCATGCTGGCACGAGTCAGGCTTCTCGGAGGTTCGCTTAATGGGAGACGAGAGTTTTGTATGAGAACCATGAAGCGTTGAACCAGCCGAAGGATGCTGCAGCGTATAGTTAACACCCTGGCCAGGGAACGGACTTTGGTTTATGGAGGATCTGAAGGCTTGTTTTGCATCACGATCATTCATGTAGACAACCTTCACACACTGAGAATCTGGCACCAAGCAAGTTTCTGTTTCATTCAGACTCCCAAACCTACCAAACAGCTGAACAATATCCTCCTTCGATGGCAAAGTGAATCCCGAGGAAAATGTCAAAATGAGGGACGTTAATGAGGTTTTTCTCTCGGCCTTATCAGACCTTGTTTTTGAGCCAGAAATCCCATCAGCTTTTCTGGGCCTGGTTGTATCAGACTTCACTACTTGCTTTTGGTTCCTGGCCTTGGCACTTTTCGGCTCGGAAGATCTGGCCCTTTTCTGAGTATGATCATTTCCTAGATTATCTGGCTGAGAGTGCAGTGACTTTCTTTTCCGACCTGATTGGCATTTATGAAAAATCTTGTAGTCCGATCCCTGTAAATAGATTGAACTCCTGAATGCAGAAGTAAATTTGAAGACTTCATTAAGATAACTCTTCTTGGTCAAGTAAACATGATCAACAGCTGCAAACTGAATCTCAGATAACATATCAGTAACACTAACATCCACTGCAGAAGTAAATGGTATCTTCTCTGTATCCTCGTCTGCCTCGCTCACATTACCATATGTGTCAAGTCCTTTCTGCTGTTTGTCAGGCACTTTCTCCACAGGTACATCTTCCACCTGAGCTATCTTGGTAATTTTCTCTGTTTCAATTTCTGATCCTTTCTTAAAGCTTGAGCTTCCTTCCCTCCAATTTAGGTTTGTGTAAGGAGGAGATAGGTACTTGCTCTTCTTCCTTTCCCTTGGAGAAGATACAGTTTCAGATCCCTCTACAGCTTCTCCAGTGACATTTCCCTCAGCAAAAGCATTATTTTCCTTTGGTCTGCTTAACGAAGGATCTTCATTTTTCATCTCCATGCCTACATCATCACTTGCAGCATTTGAAACCTTATTCTCTGAGATTTTAGAGGATTCAGAAATTGCAGCATTCCTCTTCCCACCAATCTTCTTCCGCGTTGAAGAAGCTCCACCACTGTCACCGTCCTCTACGCCCATGTCATTACCCTTCCTCTTCTTGGCAGATTTGGACTTCCCGGAATCTGTTCCTTCTGTGACTGTAGTTCTCTTCTTAATCTTGGGTTTAACTTCCGGGTTTTCTTTCATAAGTTCAGCAACACTTTTCTGCTTCCTCTCGTTTGAAGGAGCAGCAGAATTCCCAGTACCTTTTGTGGGTGAAGCGGGGGAATCATCTTCAAGTGGACCAATAGGGACTTCAATTGGAACACTAAAATCAATCATGACCTCATCATCCACATTGTTACTTTTATTTTCAATCACATTTTTACTATTGTCTTCCAGACCTTCAATTTCTTGGGGTTCGCAATATACAGGCAAACACCCACCGCCTTTTGAGCGATTAAAAGCAGAAAGCCAACTCTTCAAAACTGCAAACTCTATCATACTGCCAACAGAAACAGCTACTGCAATGCTTCTCACTCTTGCAAGTAATTCTGCAGGTTCATATGTAGGAGTTGAAAGCCTACCAATATCAACCTCTGGCACGAGAACTCCGTCTTTAATTCCAACATTTGCCACCAGCGGCCGAGAAAGTCCAACTTTACGCTCCTTGGGTATACATTTACACGTCATCTTTGACTCCACAAGTCTACCAACCTCGTCAACAGCCCTTTGAACAGCATTGAGAAAGCTCTTAGAACTACTGTCCTGTGACGTCTCTTCAAAGTTCTCCACAAAAGGTATTAGCTGAGATGGCAAGCACCAAGCACAAGAACCATCCCCAAAAAAGGCTACCAAGAGACGTCCAGCCTGACCAGAATGGCCATGCTTCTCGGCAAATTCTGAAGCATCCAATGGATTATGAATTTGTCCAGGCCACCACGGATGACTTCTAATTTTACCCCAAACAAGATCTCCTACACGAAATCCATGCTCCTGACCCACCAATTTTTCTTCATTCTCCATTTTTTCATTATCAGCAACCACAATTTCAGTATTCCCATCAACACCCACTTTCCCCATTTCTTCCCCAGTTTGTCCTGCATTTTTATCCATATCAATAAGAGTGCCATTCAATTGTTTATAATCACTACCCAGAACTACTACATTTTCTGCACTGGAGCCCTCCCCGTCTTTATTTTCAAATCTTTTATCCCTGCCATCAGCATCATCTGAAGAACCAGAATCATAAACTCCAAGATTAACAGAATTAGTCGCGTCAACATTAGATGCATTATTAATATTCTCGGCTCCATTTTCTTCATCCTTCTCGACACCTAAATCAGATTCCAACTTCTCAAAAGTAGTGTCCACAACAGTTTCCGTCCCAACAACATGCTTGGTAACTATCACAACTGAATCATCATCTCTGTTCAAATCAGAAGAACTAACCTGCTTTAACAGGTTCTCTTCCGGTTCAGAACGGGAAGCCCAGTTCCCCTCCTGTTTAGCATCTGAATCGCCCATTTGCACTACAGAAGACTCGGCTATTTCTGCAGAAGAACCAGCAAGAATTTTTCTAGCAGCTTCAATTTCTTGAGAAGTTGCCATTTCTGTAGAAAACCCAATTTTACGAAACGCCAACAAAAACACTTCTCCAACAAGTCTTCCAATCACCGCTGTAGTTACAATAACCCGAAAGGAAACCAAATAAAAAACAGTACAAGTAAACTAAAAATCCACAACAGTTTTTCCAGGGTTTTCACTCCCAGAAAAAAAACCAAATAAATTACAAACGCACTAGAACCCACATAAAGCAAAGGGGCAAATATAACAGGGGCAAAAAAAAGAGCAAGAAGAAATCAAGTTCAAGATATACAAAATAATCTAAGAGTAAAAATTACAGAGCATCGAGTTGAAGAATACCTTATATACATTGAACAATATTTTAGTAAGCCATTTTTTCTTCAAGAGGATTCTTAAAACCTCATTTAGGGTCGAAATTGCAGTTTCACAATGACGAAAATTAGGGTTTATAAATGAACTTTTCAGCTACTATAGATACTGTGATTAGACAGATGGCCTATTAGGCATTTTTTTTTTTTCCCAAAAAAGTAACTATTTTCGCAAATAAAAAGCAAGCAGCGTGTAAATTTTTCAGGCGGTGGCGCCGTTTTTGGGTAATAAATTGTTTAAAAATTTGTATTACTCGTGAAAGTACAGTAATGAAAGCTACTCGCTCTCTTGTGCTGCTTCGTAAAAAACTAGGGCTTTATAAATTGACGTGTCGTGCAGTGGTAGCGAGTGGCATGGGGATTAGACTCCTGGAAAATGTCATGACCTTTAAATGATTGTAATTAACCGGAAGTAACTGACAGTTGACAGTTCACGTTTAACGTAAAATTTGAAAAATTGTAGCAGCGGTGTATAACATTTTCATTTTTTTTAGACTTTACCCTAATCATCATTTTGTACCAAAAGAAGTCCCTGTCCTTTTATAAATATACAGATGAGGTCCCCGAAACACCGTCAGTTGACCAGAGAAATTAAAAAATTAGGTATATTGATCCTTTTAAGGATGGGCAATTTCGTCCAGTTAGGATTTTTCATTTGATACTGTTCAAATCACTATATATTTTCCCTCCACATTGTTGAATAATATTTATTTTGAGCTCAATGATACCGAGGAGAAATTCGTTCGCGGAAGGAAATCAAAATTGATGGTTGGATCATTACGGAGGAGGACTAGATCGATGTCCCATCTGAGGATGACGTCGTTTCTAGATCATGAAAATGACAATACACAAGATGACGATGAGATAATGAAGGAAACTAAAAGGTGTAAGAACATAGAACAGGTAGCGTGGTTGAAAGATATGACGCCGTGTGGATCCTCCTCGAGGTCTTCTTCATTTGGGAGGAGCTCAGGGAGATGGGTTTTCTTGAAGGGATTCTTATACTGGAGCAAAAGTGAAGGTAAAAACAATGAGCATAAATTTTGGAGCTCCTTATCATTTTCACATGTCAAAGATAAGAAATTTAAGAAGCCCAATTCCAATCCCAAAATCCCATCAAATGAAAAAGCAAATTCAGCACCAGAACTAGTAAATTCCAACAACGGAGCCACAAAAAAAGTTACAAAGGTGGTAAAAAATAGGGCAGTAAATGTGATTGGTAAAAGAAGGATGCCATCATCACCTCACGAATTGCATTACACTACAAATAGGGCACAAGCAGAGGAGACGAGGAAGACATTTCTTCCATATAGACAAGGTTTGGTGGGTTGTTTGGGCTTCAGTTCAAAATGCTATGGAGCTATGAGTGGTTTTGCTAGAGCTTTGAAATCAGTGTAATCGAAGTAAAAGAAAAAAAGAAAAATTTCAAAAAATGTGTATTAGTTTCATGAAATACTGATTGGACGAAATTGCCCCTCCTTAAAAGGGTCGATACACCTACTTTTTAATTTTTCAGATCGACTGACGGTGTTTTGGATGGTTTTCGTCCAAAGGGACCCTATTTATATATTTATGAAATGTTAGGGACCTCCTTTGACACAAAATGAAGATTGGGGTAAAATCTACAAAAAAAAATGAAAAAATTAGGGATCCTTGCTACAATTTTTCCCGTAAAATTTGGCCTCAATTGTACTTGTGACATTTGAGATAGGGGTGTCACTGGCAAGGTTTGTCTTCAATATATTGAGACGAGGCATGAATTAAGTCGAGCTCGCTTTGAGTTCATGAAATGAATCAGTTTTTACTTATTTATGTTTATCTAAAAAAATGAGTCGTTCTCATGAGCCCACAAACTAACGAGTCGAATTGAGCCTAATTTGTGGATATGAATTGAGCTATGTTCATCTATAAGGTTAAGCCAAGCACGGGTGTTTACATGTTGAGTCATTTCGACTCGATCATTCCCACCCTTACGGACTGAAATTTATAAAGGGAATTATGTAATAGTGTCATTTGGTTAGATACTAGTCAGAAACTCATACGTAGAATGCTTAATATTGTGAATTTTTTTATGTTGAAATTTTTAAATATTAACGCTCAACACAATGCTTATAAAGGCTAGTGTACTAAGAATGACGGTTTTGAAGTAAAATGCTCGAATTTGGGCAGCGAAAAATATGATTTAAGTGTTGGTTAACTTTATATATCAATCATAGACATTGCACTGGGTAAACTTCACTCCATGTGCAGACTGCAGTAGGTCGCAAACCACACTAGAGAGATAAACCGTACTAGGCAAGTCTGGTGTGACAAGCTCGACCAAGTAAGTGTTGCAGGAAATTCGAACTCGTGACCTTCGATCTCTGCATTTACTTGCTCCACCAACTCGATCACCCCCGAAGGGGTGACATGTATATTTGATTGAATATATATCCATCCCGATCAAAACCAATTCTACATAAACAAATAAATTCACTATATAGCATATTTAAATGCATTCACCAAAGAAAATAAATCATAAATCAATCATACAAATTGTAGAACTAATCTCTATATCTTAGGGATAGCAACCAGCAGCAGACCTAGGAAGTTTTTTCAATGCGGACGATATTAATAAAGATCTAGAAATAACAACGAAATTTCCTTTACTGAAGTTGTCAATTTACCCAATTTTCTTCATTTCTCCAGTTAAAGAATTGTAAAGGCAAGTGTGAATGCCTCCAAGAGGTAACACCAATAGAGAAATAAGTGTTGAAATTTTGTATTAACTGGAAGGGTCGAGTTCAAATTCAATTGGGTGGTGATTCGAGGTTCCAAAGGTGACGCTTAATAGCAAGAAATTTGTACTTGAGGTGGTCAAACTTCTATATCCACGTGTTTTGGTATTTTAAGTTTGAGTTAAGATCATAACAGCCCTTCAGTCACCGTTTGTGAAATAAATTAAAATTTTAGTGACCGTTTGTGAAAACACATGAAATTTCAGTAAACGTTTCTGCAAATTTTAAACTTTAGTGACCGTTTTATAATTTTTAAGTAAATTCAGTGACCGTTCATGAAATTAACCCGAAGAGTAACATGTAATTTAAGAAGAACGAAAATAAAAGACAAGTCACGGATGAAGTATCATTTGTCCTAGTAAAAGTTTATTAACCAAATATTATTTCATCGAAAAGTGGGACACCATCAAACTTAATAAAAAGTTACAAAAAAATTAATGTATTTCAATATGTAAAGTTTCTAAAATTATTTGATATGTAAAGATTCTATAATTTTATTTGATCGGTAACAAGAGACCAACAATTTCATCCGTGTTAAAATTATTTGATATGAAAATTTTATATAATTCTATTATGTTCTTCAAAAACACATGCAGGTGATCATATTTAGTTATGTCAACGAGACGAGTCAAGCCGAAAAAAAAAAGCTCGGGCTCGGCTCAAGTTTTTTGGGGCCCGAGCCGAGCAAAGTCCGGCCAAAAGGCTCAGCCCGAGCCTTAGTGGGTCGAGTCGGCTCAAATTTTTGATTTTTAGGTTTTTTTAAGGCTGTAGCAGACAGCCTTTGTAGGCAGCTAAAAATAGCCATCGCTGCAACTCAATTCCAATAAAAAAAGCCATATTGTCATCACTACCCAATTCTGAATTTTTGCTCTAAAATAAAAATTAATTAATATTGAAGTATCAAATTCTGTCTTCTCTACTACTTCTGGCAACTTAAAAGCTCCAGTAACTTTGGGTGCGTCAACAACGGCTGCCAATGATGCGGCGGAGATGCCGAGCTTGTCTTGGAGGTACTCGACAAGCTTTTGAGTGTCGACGAGTGTGAGGTTGTTGTGTTGATCTATCGTTGATCTCATGTTTTGATTATAATCAACAAATTGTTTTGTCTCTAAAAATTAGATTCAAGTCTTCATCGCTATTGTTGTCAAATTGATCAATTGAAGACAAAAATGATTCTCACCAAAAGACTTGATTTACCATCAAAGAAAATTGAGATGGAAGTCGAGCAATCATGTCAAATCAATCAAAACATTCTCGTCGAATCAAGCATCCATTGAAGCTATTAGACTTAGATGCTTTGAATCCATATGTAAATGTAAAATGCTTTAATCCTTAGCAATGAATCGCTAAAAGTTCAAAATTTTAATTTTTATACACGAGATAAATTGTTCATAAAAAAACTCGTATAAAAGTTATTTTTTGAAAAAGATAAAAAAAAATTCACTTAATTTTAAATCTTTTACTAGTATCACTTATCTTAAAAAGTTAAGTAAAAATGTATTTCAAAAGCCCATACAAAAATGTATTTCAAAAGCCCATACCTTTTAAAGTAATTAAGAAAAGAAAAATTCGAGAAATTTCGTCTGACAGACGTCCAGTTCGTCCAACGGTCAAATTTTTAACCGTTCTAATTTTTGACACACAATGGCTAGTTTAGTCTTCCGGTTTAGTAGGCGAACGTCCTATTGATTCGAAATTTGATGTTTTGACTGCTATAAATACCACTTGATTCTACATTCAATACAGCACTTGTTAGAACATTTATGTGAGATATTATTGAGCAAAGTTATATTGATTTATCTTTATCAAATCATTTACTTTGAGTTTTTTTTTATTGAATTAACTTTTGAAAATCATTCTACTCATTAACGTTTTTTTTCACATAACACTTGAATTTCATTCATTGCTATAAATTAAAGTGATAGTCTATCTCTCTCTTGATACTTAATTTGATCATATTATTTATTAAGAAAGAATTTTCAAATTGTAAAATCAACTTTCAGTTAAATTTATGGGTCGTGTTGAGGTCCCGTAAAGTTCAACATTGTATAAGGATCAGTACTCCTTGTTTGTAAGTCACCGAAAGCATTGTAAATGGTTGGATTGCACCACGAGTCAATCAATGTAGTGAAAATGCCTTGCTCGTACCGGAAAGCTTGGTAACAAAGGACTTATATCATTGTTTTAGATCAAACTTCCACAATTATATCTCTTTGCATCAT
Organism: Fraxinus xanthoxyloides; assembly: GCA_903798325.1. Lineage (NCBI taxonomy): Eukaryota > Viridiplantae > Streptophyta > Magnoliopsida > Lamiales > Oleaceae > Fraxinus > Fraxinus xanthoxyloides. The sequence goes on from CAIGRL010301093.1 coordinate 10,610, forward strand.
CTCTCCCTGGTACTCATCACATTTACATTTGTATTTATTATTTGATTTTGTCTTTTCAGCCTTAAGTTGCTTAGATTTATATTAATTCTTAGAAAAAAAAATTAATAACCAAGTCACCCCCTTTTAGCTAGCCATTTTTGAACTACCATATTGGAATGCGAAAGCGGAATTATCCAATTTTTTAAAATTAAGTGAACAAGATTGTTTTGTTGTTCACGTTTATGTTAAATCAAGAAGTAGGAATTCGAATTTCTACTTAAGTTCGATGATCAATTTTAGAATTGGATTTGAATCATGAACTTTTAGTCTTTTCGGATCAAGAGCTCCTGATCTTTTAATTTCAAGAATTTGATGCTTTAAACCTCCAAGCCTTCTATGGTATTCTCCAAAGTCAAGACTATATCGGTAAGTAGACACTTTCTTTTAATTAAATCAAGAAACTAATTTTAGGACTGGATAATAAGAAAATACAATTTTTCTCACTTTTTCATTTGAACACTATGAATTTATGTATTATGATTGTTCTGAGATTTTTACGTCCATTTAGTTTCTATTTATAGAGATAAAGATGTTTCAATCCATGTAAAATGACAATTCCAATATCAAATAGGAGTTTTAATTAAAATCCAAGTAGGAGATTTAATTAAAGTCCAAATCCAATTAGTTTACATTTAATTACATGTGTAGTCCTGGATCTCCAATTACAATTATAGTTAAATTTGCAACTTTCATAATAATTACAAGTACAAATCTTTATTGTAATCACAATTAAATCCAAAACTCTTACAATTACCGTAATTAAGTTCAAATATACGTGATATGTTCAATACATTCCAAGTGGACTACTGCCACCTTTAACTATTTCTGTGATAAGAACAAATTACAAACCTAATTAGTGAATCGGTCAACACTACAACCTTCTAATACAAGGTGACAACCCTTATACATTGGTAGTGAACAAAATACTTATGATCAAAATATAAGTC
>CAIGRL010301148.1:827-11350 GCA_903798325.1 Fraxinus xanthoxyloides
ATTCTATCCTCAAAATTCTACATCAACAAGTCATAATATAGATTTGTAATTTATCATATAAAATGGTCCATAATGATGATCAGATTTACCCAATATTGTACTCGAACTGTTTTTCACAAGGTACTCCTTGGTTCATGTCCATCAATCTTGTACTATTTTCAACAAAAACCCTTAAATTCGACATGCAGTGTCGTTCAGTAAAATTGCAATGAGAATTATGCACCCACTATAATTTCTTGACCTTGCAGAAAATCATGGCGTTAACGGAGAAACTTTGGGGAGTAGTGGAGTCAATTCAGGCATGTATATGTTGATTTCTCCCATTGGGAACTATGACTTCTAGGATTATACGTTGGAGACTATCGGAGTATTAACCAAGAAAATCAAGAAGTGGTAATAAATGGATATTCAGTTAGCAGTTGCTAGTCAATAGTTGTGGATCGATCTAGCACCCGGCGAGCCCCGGTGGCCACGCGTGCTAGATTAGCCGAAGACATATTTTTTTCACAATAAATAAACTTTTTAGGTTATATAAACGCTTATTCATTTTATTTTCAAGCATCTTTTTGTAATTTTGCTGGTTAGAACTTGTATATTCATATTGGAAGTCCCAGTATCGAGTCCCTTCCTAACTAATTTATTGTGAAATATTTTTAGTTTTACAATTTTTACCAAAATTAATTCAATAGGGAGGGGATTCAAACCCGTAAGCTATCCTTAAGATTATTGAAAGCCTAACCATTATGACACTTTTACTTTTTGAATTTTGACGCTAAATTTACCAGAATAATATATGTTAAATTTTAACGATTTTATGCAATTGTAAAAATTTGAACCCTTGCTCTTCCTTTGAATCATACAAAACTTGACCACAATATCATTTGATGAATATTGCTAATTTGAACAACAGAATTATATATGTTCGGTTTGAACAAAATAATTGTTATATTCGAATTTTAGATCTTGTTTGATTCTTTCTTTTTTCAAAATACATTTTTCTCTCTATTTTCAATCACATATTTTTTAATAAAATAATATTATATACAAATTCAAAACTTTTTCTTATTTTTAACCACTCATTCTCTATTAAATCACTATTCCAACATACATTTTTTGCACAAAAAAATAGGCATCAAATAGGGTTCTTAATATTTTATTGCAACCAACGATCGACAACTGCCCGTGTTGACTCAAAATCCTGGATCAACCAATGTCTGCCAGTGATCCTTATTAATCTCTCTCTGCGCTACTTTTTTCTATATATTTCTTTCATTTATTTACAAGAATATGTGTATTAATTATTAGAAATTCTAGTTCAAGGAGTGGAAATGTGTTGATTGCGTATGAGTTTTATCCAGGTAAAGATGGCTGTTGAAGCAATGAGACTTGTGACAGTACAATTGATTCTGATGCATCCAGTTCTGCTCATCTCTCTTTCAGGCTCTCTTACTAGCTTCAGTGAATTGTGTGTTATCGAGAAAGCAATTAGACCTGTGGATTTTTCCGTTATCAATTTGTGGTCTTTCTTCTGATCAACTTTATAATTAGTCTTAGGGTCTCCTTAAGAGTTTCGACGTACTAGTTATGAGTTATTTTTAAAGTATTAATTTTGAGTGTTTATGAGCGGATTGGTTTTAAATGATTTTAAAATTGTCCAATCTATGCTTGAGATTATTATCCACTAATTCTGAAAGTTTTAACTTTTGTAAAAAATTTCAGTTTATAGTTTCTTATATGAATTGTTTTTACTCATAAGTGATATTTTACTTATATGTGACTTTTGTACATATGAGTTACTTTTAACTTAAAATTTTAAATAAAGTTAAATATTTATTTAAAATTTTAAGCTAATATTTTTTACTTATAAGTAAATTTTATAATTATAAGTTAATTTTATACTTTTAAATAATTTTATGTGAATTTTTTACTTATAAGCAATTTTTTTATATCTTATAGGTGAATTTTTCATCTTATTAATAGTATTTTTATTTTATAAATAAATATTTTACATAAAAAGGATTTTTTAATTATAAGTAATTTTTTTAATTATAATATAATCTTCCTTATCCTAGAAGTAGTTTTTATTTATAAGTATTTTTTTAATTATAACGTACTTGCTTATAAATAATTTTTTAGTTAATATATTTTTATTTACCAGTTAGTTTTGAAAAAAATAATCCGTTGGTTGAAAATAATTGTTTTATAGAGAGGGTAAAATTAGAAGAAAATATGGGAAACCATCAAAAAATGCCGATTTATAGGTTGAGAGGACCGGTCAAAATTACACTACACTGATTTTGGATAGTTTTTAAACCTCCAAAACAGGAGGAAAAAAATTTAATAAATACCGATTTTTTCAATCCTCTTAAACGGTGACATCTAATATCTGTTAAAATCATCGAAAAAAAACTCGCAACATAAGCCCTTAAGTTCACATGAAATTAGGTTCATACATACTGTTAGGTTTTAGATAATTTGTAATTAGCGATTCTGTGAACAAAATGACTGAAATTGATACATCGTAAAAGTTTAAGGAGTAATGTACAATTAATCAAGAGATAGGTGTTTGAGTTTAGGGCTTCAAGAATGGGAAAAGAAGGAAAACGACGCGGATTTTTGTTAGACGTCGCCAAGGTTTCACTCAAACTACAAAAGCAAAAACATCGCGTTGCTAGACTGTCTCCAGCTTTCGCTCGAGCGACAGGCTGTTGCTCAACTGTCGCTGAGCTCTCGCTCGACCGATATGGCTATACAAAAAATTTTTATTTCGCAATTTCAAGGCTTTCCCCGGCCCATCTGTTTGTACCCTACCTATAATTACCAAACTCTTCTCTACGAAATTCTTAAGATTGAACATTGAGAGAAAAATACTACAATGTGATTTCTTTATATTATATTCTTTCAACCTTCATTTGTGTGAGAGTTTGGTGAGAAAAATATCAGTACATTAATCAAAATATCAAACCACTACTTCCTCTATATGATCTGATCAGAGTTTTAAAGATCGAAGGAAATTGACAGGAGTTCCTATCTGTGAAAAACATGTCATTCTTTCACGAACATCTTTGGCAACATCAGCTAAGGATTGGTGCATGGGAGCACGGGATCTACGGAGAGCTATAAGGAGTGCAGTCGGGAGATCAGATAGTACAGATTATCTAGTTTGATAGACTGTAAGTTATTAAATTCGTTTATAGTGGATTGACTAGCAAAGTGCCCGGAATTTTTTTCAATTGGGTTTCTCTGATGATCATTCTTGTGTTGATTTACTGCTTTCATTATATTGATTGATCATACAACCGCGGTATTCAAATTTAGGACTAAATTGATTTGTTTGAATAATCATCTAGAAAAGAATTAAAACACAACTTTTTGTTGTTTAATTCATTAACAATTTTAATTTCGCATTATACACCTATTCACTTTTTCTGGGTGTTATTAGGATCGAACTACGTGTTTTTCACACACATACACACACTAATTAGATTCAAACTTAGCTTAATTATGTTTTTGGAATTTTGAAATGATGAGAGTAATAATTGATTATATTTCAGCCCCCGTTTGACAAATGACAGCCTTACTTTTAAAAAATGGAGTTTTGAATTATAATTTGTAGAAAAATGTGCGAATGTGTATAATATTAAAGTTTACGTGTAAAATATTTTATTGTGTGAAAGTAAGATTGAAAATGAGTATATAGAAAAAAAAAATTGAAAAGTATGGTTGTCAAACAGGGCTCAAAAGAATTTGTAGTTTTTCTGTGCATAGATTACATGCATTGACGTGATTTTATCAAGAAGCGAGCTTGCATAAGTGCAAACAAAAATGATGTACACTATACAGTTGGGAAACTTAATGTGAAAATATAGCCTCTGTTTGCTAAAAATTAAATTTTTAATTTAAGTCATAGTTAGTAATTTATTTTAACCACATATTTATGAGATCCACAATTTTTCAACAACATGTTTCGTTATCTTTTATTAAAATCTGATTATAAATTTATAATTCCCACTAAATAGGCCTGAAAAATGAATACTCATTTTTCAAAAGCAAGGAAGAAATATAAGGAAGTAGTGTGATGACATATTGAAGAACCATAAATTAGTGGGTATATGTTACCTACATATGGAATGGAGTGTATCTTTTTACTCATGGAAGGTTAATTGTGTGAAAATCAATTGAGATGAGTTTTGACACTTCAACAATTCAAAGAAAAATCGTTCTTGATTAATATAAGCGACTAGAAACGTTGACGATGAGATGAACCTAATATTATAGTTGATGGTTTTTAGAATTCTTTTCTCATCACTTTTTGATAACTAAAACATTTTTTTGAAGTGTAAAATAATGTTGATTTTTCGTTTACTTAATGACAATTCACTACTACAGAAATGTTGACAACTATATTTGCAAAAAAGTAATAAACTACTGCATAGTCAAACATTATTAAAGACCTCACATGAAGACAACTATTTTATACAACTTGATATCGTCATCCATTCTATTAATATATCACGATTTTCGCTAAAAACTTGTGGTTTTAATGTCAAAACCTATTTTTTTTTAATTTATAAATAGCGTTTTCACATTTTGGCTGTTTGGCTTTGTACTACAACGCTTTTAATGCAAAATCGTTGTGTTTATGATCAAATATCAACAATTTTGTTTTCTAAAAACTCTATCGTATATTATATAGTACAATAGTTATATGTAAAATCATTATATGTTACATACATAGACCATTATTTAACTAAAAACTTCATTGCATTTGAGTCATATGACATTTTCAATTATGTTTATTAACCATAATTTAATAGCAAATATATTGTAGTTGTTTCATATTGACAATAGTTGTATCATAGAAGTGTTCTGTTTTCAGTAATAATGACAATGTTTCACTCACATTATAATTTATTATTGCACTTATTACACAGAGACAATATTTCTACATATAAAGCGTTTTGTTTGAATATGAACCACATCAACCTTTTCCCTACAAAAGCGTTGTGTTTGAATATAAACCACATCAAATTTTTACCTACAAAAGCGTTGTCTATCATGTGAAAACAATTTTTAGTTTCATTTGTTTTAAAAAATTCCACACTATTTCTAAAAGAATCGCCGTAAAAAATTCGATTTGTAGTATAAATTCTGAAGTCACTAACACCCATAGGACATTAATAATAAGTACGTTTTAGTCATTTTTCAAGAATACACAATTTGCACACAAGAGGCTTGATGCACTAGCATCAAGAATAATTTATTAAAACTTGCACCGAGATGAGTCATATCCATGTTCGAGGCCATCCGATGCTTTTAATTATATTTCTAATTAAGTGCTAAATCATGTAGATTCTTTTGTTCACGCAAATCTCGACGATCAAGACATTTATTTTCCTGATAGATCTCGACCTTCGAGACATAAATTGTTCATTCCATATCAAGTGGATACGCGATGGACCCCTTTTGCGACAAAACGTTGCATCTGGATAGATTGTAATGTTTTTGGATGTAACAATATATTGTCTTATAAAATTAATTATGAATAATTAAAATAAAAGAGAATTGAAAAATATTTTGAGAACAAAAAAATAAATATAGAATAAGGTTATAAGTGTATTTTTGTCAATTGCTTTTTATTATCTTCGAAACAAGAGAAAGAATCATGCTATCTAATATCAGTGGTACTAGATCACCAATTTAGATGGTTACACTTTATAAGTTCAATTAAATGAGTCAAGTGACTTTATAATTAAATGAATCTATTAAGCTTCTTCTAATGAATCTCCAAACCACCTCCACGCGACAGCCAGCTAGCAAGTCAATCAAACCCACACTCCACATCGAGGTGAGGCAACATACATGCAATTGAGGTGAGTACCACTTCAGCCGAAGTACCATATGGAGGTCGACCTCCATGGCCCAAGCAAAGTGCTCACACGCTGCAGAGAAGAAGTACAAAGCAGTTGGCCTCCACATTAATAGAAAGCATCTTCTCACACTATTTCTTCTAAGGATATCTCTTGCACAAATCTTCCTAAGAGTAATTGATATGACAACACGGACACCTAAAATGTCAAATTGTCAATCTATATTTCAAAGATCAACTTAGACTTTAGAGTGGCTATTGTTAGAAACATCAAACGCCAAACAATCTAGAATTGATGGATTTTAGCACTTCCACTGTAAAAACTCACACATTGTGACATTTAAAAGTAATTCATTGTCAATATAGTTACGTTATGCCCTTCGAATCCGACCTCTTTATGCTTAGTGGGTCACGTTTTAACACAACCCAAACTCAATTTGACTTTTACAATGATAACTTGACTATCTCGCCTCCCCAACGATAAAAAAGCCACGTACTATTTATGGTTTGTCCAAATATGTACGAGTAATGCTCATGTGGATGTGAGAGGATTCGTGATATGTTGTCCACGACACCCCTATAAGAAAATGACATCAATAAAAATTATCATTTAATGTTATGTAATTATTACTTCAGCGCAGGATGTGGTAAATAGTAATGAGAATAATTTTGAATAAATGAAAAATTAATAACATAAAATTTCTTAAAAAATAATGCGATTTTTGTTCACTCTTGAAACTTCTAAGAAATCGTAGAAGCATTAAAATGAAGCCGGAGGCGGGCGAATTCTCCACTTCCCCCTAGGTAAACGCATGACAAGACCCTGTTCTTAGATAATGCAGAACCCATCGCCGGATTCCGACCTGCCACCACTCGCCGCCGTCAAAATCCGTTCCTCGTCGCCGCGCTTTCCTCCCCCTACTACTCCCTTGTCCACCGAGACACCCACCGCCAACGCCCAGCGCAAGATTGGCATCGCTGTCGACCTCAGTGACGAGTCTGCCTTCGCTGTCAAGTGGGCTGTCCACCACTACCTCCGTCCCGGAGATGCCGTCGTGTTGGTCCATGTGAGGCCTACTTCTGTCCTTTACGGCGCTGATTGGGGTTCCGTTGATTTGTCAATTGTCGACACTGAGAATGAGGAGTCTCAGCAGAAGCTTGAGGACGATTTTGATACTTTTACGACCACTAAGGCCTCTGATCTGGCCCAGCCCCTTGTGGAGGCTGAAATCCCGTTCAAAATTCACATTGTGAAAGACCATGACATGAAGGAGAGGCTTTGCTTGGAAGTGGAGAGGCTTGGATTATGCGCGGTTATTATGGGGAGTCGGGGATTTGGCGCGACGAAGAAGGGGAACAGTGAGAGGCTGGGGAGCGTCAGCGATTACTGCGTGAGGCATTGTGTTTGTCCTGTCGTCGTCGTGAGGTATCCTGAAGAGAAGGATACTGAAGGAGGGGACAAGCCTGTTGTGTCTGTGGCTTCTGCAGCGGAGAACGAGCATGATGCTACCCACGATCGCAAAGGTCGGCCTTTTTACTTGGTTTACAATTAATTTATATTTGCATCACCTGTTTTTGAATAAAAATTTATTGTTGTTTCGGTTGTTACGAATGTGGGGGGGAAGGAAATTTGAATTTTTACAGGAGGATTATGATTGTGATTAGCAGAGCAATAGAATCATGATTGGACGAATAAAGAACTTGCTGGGCTTGGTCTGGATGAATAGTAAATGTTTTCTGTTTAGAGATCTGCACTCGAGTTGGCTTCCTAAATTGGATCTTGCAAGTATAATTTAATGATAATTAAATGAAGAATTGACTATTCTTTTAGAAGATTTGATTTGTGTTGGCACGAAAGGATGGAATTGGTGTTGGATATTGCTGCATATTGTGATCGAATTTCAAAAGCCCATACAACAAAGTAGAATATCCAAAGAAGGAAGATTGAAAAAGGAAAGAGGGAAATTGTACCAGCAAACTGTATGATTCTAGAATTTAATTTCTTGGCCAGCCAGATCTTTTTTGTGGAGCAATAATCTGATGATATCCGATGATTTAATGGATTAAGTTTTAGGGCTGATCACCACTTTTCCTATAAATGGTAGTCCATTTAGCCTGGATAGTTGTACTAAGTTATTATAACGCACAATTTAAGAACATTTGACATTTCCAACAAAAAGAAAAATAAGACTAGGCTCCCAAAATGGGTCTAGAGATGATAGGACGTTGAAATATATTTACGTCTTCGTTTGTGTTTTCTAGCTTGTAAGCATTGCTGATGGAGCACTATTGCTGAAAAGTGGTTAGCAATAGCTTTAGAACTCAGTCATCTTATTGGAAGCAGTTTTCCTGTTCGCATTATACTTAAGAAAAGGATCCTATGTGCCGTACTCTTGTCAAAGTGTGAGTAATAAGCATCAATAGTAGGGTCCATGTAATATAAATTAGGATCTAACATACTGAATTCAATTAGTTAGATGAAAACGACAGAAAGAAAACTGTGAAGTAAGCTACCGTATAAATAACTTTGCCTGTAATTTGTAGAATGAAAATACTGGTAACTTTTAAGAATTTAAGATAACTCAGGTTACTTGATGATTTAAATTGAAAACAGCGAAACTGTTTATTCCTGTAATTGAGACCTTAGAAGGAGTAGCATGCATCCAGTTGTGATGAATGCATCTAGCAGTTATATTTGCAAACGCAGTCTTATAGAATGTGCCTTTGTGTGCGTGTTGTGTGTTGGTGGGGTAGGGGGATGTGCATACATGTATATAGGTATATTTTTCATTATTTTAACTGAAGGATAATTGTATAAAAGGGTGATCTCTTAAGATCTTTGTTGGGTTGGCGTGGGCATGCCATCTGCCTGCCTCCACATTTTCAAGATTGATGTAACTTGATTTCTTACTTTATCTACGACTAGTATCTTCTTGGTAAGATGAGAGATAAATTTAAGGTTTCATTGATTTTGGCTTGCCGTGGTTGGTTCATATAGTGGTGATTGAAGGTGCTGGATTTGATGGTGATGGTGATGGTGATTGGTGAATGAAGATAATGGAGTGGGTTGCTCACCTGTATTGATGTTCCCAAAATTATAATCATAGTCTTGCAAAATGCAGCTTAGGTTTTGCTCCTTTTTTTTTTTTATGTGGTAGAAAGAGTTATTTTATTGAAAAGTTTCTTGTTTATTCTCATTGACGTTTTGGTTAAAAACAACTTATTCCGAGACCATACAATGACATGTGAGCAAAATTACTGAAGTTTGTGAATTTGGAAGGTGAATAATTGTAAATTTTCTCAAGATCATTTTAATATTTGCAAATAAAGGATTAATATACTTAAACTTCAAATTTGGACTTATTTTATTCTCATATTATATACCTGCCATATTTATTCTTTTTTCCCATTTTCAACTAGCATACACCTGCATTTTCAGCATTTTATTGAAGTTGCTTGTTCGTGACAGATTTTTAATTCAAACTTGAGTTCAGGACATCCTCTCAAGGCAGCAGGTATGTAATCTAATTTAGTTTAGGGTTCCTGTTGAAAATTGCTGTTTATATTTCATCTTTATGGGTATCAGTGGTTTTATCCCTGATTTTGAGACATTCTTTAATTAATCATGCTTCGTATACCAAGTTTGACAGTTTTAAAAAATAAAAGGTTTTCCCTCTAATCATCTTTTAACAAGAAGGCAAGTGTCAAACATGATGTACACTTTGGAGTGTACGATGACATTCCCTTCTTTAATAACTCTATATCTATTTGCCATCTTTATGGGAATCAGTGGTTTGATTCCTGATTTTGAGACAATCTTGAATAATTCTATGTAGTTTCTATCTTTATGGATGTTAGTGGTTTTATTCCTGATTTTTGGACATTCTTGAATAACTCTTATCCATTTCCAATTGTGAACATCGTTAGAAATGGAATATGGCATGCACAAAACCTTTCTTTTGATTGTTTATATGTTATCGTTGAGTTTGTCACTATTTTTGCCAAATTTCTGATGATTTTTCTACCGTTCAGTTGCAGTATGCAGGAATCATAATCATCGGGCTATATTTCAGTTGGCGAGAATCACTCAGATTTACTTTGATGTATGGAGTAATATTGCATGTATACAGTTGCTTTCTCTTTGCTGCGTCGTCTGCTCTTTATGTGTCATTGGTACCGGCATCTTTGATGTGTATTTTGTTCTCAATTAGCATTACCAGTTTTATAACGCCCGCAATGTCTAAATTGTTGCAAGCCCTTTATACAACTTGTGCTAGTTTCTTCAATTCCATCCATGTAGACAAGTTGCTTTTATCTTCTCTGCACAAATTTGTTTTGAAGGTTTGTCTTGGGATAAAATTCCAGTTTGGCTGTTTTTTGCTTACCAATGAGAGCCGAACTGCTCTATGCAGCAGCTGAGAGCCTAGCCTTTGGCTCTTCTCTAGGTGTTACGGGCACCAGCTTTGGCTAAGCCTCGTGGTCCTATCGCAGCCGTAGTTTACCCAACTTCGACTGTACATTGTAAATACTTTATTTAAATAGATAGAAATTAGAAAATTTTAGTATGATTCTTCGGCCAAAAGACGTCTACTCCCGTCAGTTGGGTTTTTGTTCCGAAATCTATTATAGGGGGTATTAGTTTTTCAAATATTTT
>CAIGRL010301159.1:0-20548 GCA_903798325.1 Fraxinus xanthoxyloides
GCTAGTCAAAGCTAAACAAGTCTATTGGCTCTCTGTGCATGCAATGATATGATGGCACCATTTTGGTGCAGGGTGCCATTATCTCCCATCCAGGTTGTCACATTTGAATTCAAAAATTGAAATTTTGAAACCTTTTCTTTTCAATTTCTAGCCTCGTTTGAGTCTCTTTTTTTTTCATCAAAATTTATTCTTCTGCGGTGATTATACTTTATTTCAACTACACATTCTTCAATAAAATAATATTACACGCAAATTCAAAACTTTTTCCTATTTTTAACCGCACATTATTCATCGTAACACTATTGGAAAATGCATTTTTGCAATAAAAATTGGTAGTGTATTTTCAATTTCCAATTTTTTTTTCCACTAGTTATTGCTTTTTCCCTATATTATTCTCATAATTCATGATGGGAAATTTTTCAATCCATCCTCCAAAGAGGTAGAGGAACATTTTTCAACTCCCAGTAGTTAAAAAATCTCTAAATAATTTTAGAATATAAATCAAAAGCAAAGCCCCGACACAGAAAAAATCGATTCCACTTAAAAGAGACTTTTTTGTTTTCTCTTCAGAAATACGCACGGGACAACGCGTTTTTATGCAGTCAAAGTCTCTTAACATTTGCCACTATTTTTACATTTCTTGAATTTTAGGCTATTACTATTTAAATAACTAGCACGACTTTTTAACAAAATTTCAATTGGCTTGGGTTAGGTTGAAAAATCAAATTTGAGGTCGGATTATGATGGATCTCGGGTTATTAATTAAAACTTAATTCAACTGTACCAAACCCGATGAATTAAAAAAAATTAATACCTAATATGAAAAAACCTAAATAGACACAATAGTGGAGACAATAGGAGGATTTAAAATGTACAACGTCCCTTTTTTGTAATATAGGATGATTGGTATGAACATTTATATAAATGCAAAATAATTTGACGATAAACTAAAATTAAAAGCGTGATAATGAAATGAATAAATTCCAAAAAATGCTACATAGTTTCAAACTTATTTATAAATTAATTTTCAAAAGAAAAAAACCTATTTATATAGGTTAAAAATAACGAAAATCTTCAAGTGGTTTCAAATTTTAAAAAACATTTAAATTCAACAAAAATTAATCGGATTCAATATATATTGGGTCGAAGCCCAAACCAACCAGTCAAATCCAAACTGACCCAAACTCGATCAATTTAGGTTGGGTTAGATTGAGTTGGATTTAAACTAATAATTGAGTTGGGTTGGTTTGGTTTGATTTTGGATTAAACAGATCATGTGGGTTGGGTTTGAGTTGAATAAAAATCAAGTGAGAATTACACAAATCTAGGTGTTTAAAGATTGATTTTCAAAAATCAGGTTTAAAGTTTAATTATTCCAAAAGCAGGTAATAATTCTATATTTTAATTAATATAATAATATTATTAAACATAATATTAATAATCTTAATTTTATCAATTCTTTACTTTCTCTCGTCTCCTCCCTTTCCGCTCGTCTCTCTCCTTCTCCTTCCCCCTCTCCCTCCCTGACAATGGTTGGTGAACGGTAGCGTCGCTCTCGTCTCTCTCACTGTGAACGACAGTGTCACGACGCTACAATAAACGGCAACGTGCAAGGCTTTCTTCACAGCAATGTTGCGACGGGTGATGGGTGTGTGCACAGTGGCGAAGTGGAGTTGTGGTGATGGTGTTGCGTCGGGGTGTGGTGGTGGTGTTGATGCTAGTTGTAGTGGTGTTTGACCAGTTGTGGTGCAGATGTGGTGTGTGGTGAGTTCAGATTTGGTTGTTGGTGGTGGTGGTGTATGGTTGGATGCGATTGTGGTGGTGTGTGTGCGTGCGTGCTGTAGGTGCGCATTGGCGGCACTGCTGGTGTATGGTATTTGATCAGTTGTGGAGCAGATGTGGTGTGTGGTAAGTTGGTAGGTTCAGATCTGGTTTGATGGTGGTAGTGATAGTCGTGAGGTGGTGGTCGTGGTGTTGTGTTGTTATTGGTGGTGGCGGCGGCAACGGGATAAAGAGTGTTTGTGACAAATATATGGTTGATTTGTGACCAAGTATTGGTGTATTGGTGGTGGATCGGGATCGAGGATTGGTTTTTTGGTGTATGTGACCAACTATTTAGTTCTCTGTAACTAACCGTTAAATCGTGATCTTAAAATTTGATAATTTGTGACCAAAATTTTGAAAATATGTGATCAATATATAAACTGTGACCTATAAATTTTTTGATCTATGACCTACGAAATAAACTAACATATAATTTATTTCATTTGTCATATCGAAATAATTTATGACCAATTAATTTAATAATATGTGACCAATAAAAGTTGTGACATATAATTATGTATATGTGACTATTAATTATATATTATTATATTTAATTAATAAAAATATTTTTAATTAATACACAAGAGTAATTTTATTCATCCCCACAAGAGTTGAACCCAATTTATGTGGCAATTATATGATATTAAATGATAAATTCATTTAAATATAAAGTCAAATGATTCATTTAATTGAGTCTATTATTTAATGTCATGTAATTACTACATAGAGTGGAGCTTAACTTAGTAGGGATGAATATCATTATTCAATAAATAAATACTTGTTTTTTGTGTTTTTAAACTTAAAACCTAATTTTTGCATTTGTAAAACTTAGAGACTGATTTATGATTTTTTTCCCCCAAATCCAACCCGACCCTAACTGCATTTTACTAAATTATTATGAACATTTTTAATGATTATCATACTTCTATTGTGAATCTTTTAATAACTAAACTATTGTAAAAGTGTAATGCTAGACGAAATCTTCGAAACTCTATTTTTTTTTTGATACTCAGGTATCAACCTTCGACGATTAATCATAGGGTCTACGCCTTGACCCCCTCGAGACGGGGACCAAGTAAACCGCGGGATGTGCCACAAACTGGTCAATGTCCAAGAGCCCCTACTAATTTATTAAAGTGCCGAGCGAGTCAACACATGTTGCATCTTGCCTTCCCGGATAAATCATGCCTTCCAAGGGCCCCACGAATCGAACTCGCGACTTCTAATTGCCAGCAACTAAGAGCCCCTTCCTTTATCAATTGGTATGTGCTCTGGGGGCTTCGAAACTCTATTTTAATCAACACTATTTAAGGTCAATCCAAAACCAACCTGGAACTTGATGCCATGTGTGATCTCGAACAATCTGTCATACCCCTCTCCATAAATGTCGAGGACCTCGTCACGCGATTTTATTAGAGATGGCAAAAGAACTCGCAGCCGTCCAAAAGAACCCGACCCGAATGAGGGGGGAAAACCTGCCCCGACGGGTTGGCGGGGCGGGAATCGCCGATTACAAATTACAAACAAAAAAAATAAAAAAGTTAACTGAAATAAAAAAAAATAAAAAAAAAGGGGGACAGGCCCTCGCCCTCGCCCCGCTCCATTGCAATCTCTAGATCTTATGAGTTTGAATCTCGGCTCTTTTTGACAAATATGCATTTTGAAATAGTTAATTTTCAAGAATCACAAAAATAAATAAATTAATTAATATAATCAATGATGACAAAGAATTTTATGCACAAATTCTTCCTCAAAAAAATACATTAATCAAGGTTAAAATTATAATAAGCATACTCTTAACTATCAACCAAAATTCATGACACTAGGAGCAAACTTCAGTAGCCTATCTAAAGCACTTGGTGTAAATTTCCTGGCAAATAAATAGCAAATGTTTGTGGGTTTCCCATTGTAAGTGCATTGCTTTTCACTCCTCATCTTGTTCAACAAATTCACAGTAACCCCTGTTCTTGAAAATTTTGTGGGATGGGGTCCACCCTTTGACCAGTCGACCCAAGTCAAAGTCCTGTTGGAATTTTTCCTTGGAAACTTCCTGGTAATATATGTGGGCAAGTAATGCTCATCCGAGTAGCATGGAGGCCGGCAGTATTTTTTGAACAATGGGAAGAATCTTTGGTCCGAGACGAAATCGATGGCGGAATAGCGATCAACCTCGAACCATTGAGCGCCCTTCCGCCATTGCTCGATTTTGACTAGTGGCTTCATCCGCTTGTTGTATCGGCCGCGGCCGACTGGACCCAACTGGTCGTACGATTCGACGAATGAGTGTTTCGAGTTGATGAGGTAAGTATAGATGGTTTTGAAGTTGAACAAAGGTATGCATGCCTCTGATAGAAGAACAAATCTTTGGTTTGAGATATCAAGTAAAGCATTGGCGACGAGGCGGCGTTCTGCTTCCACCATGCTGAATTCTCCCCATTGTACTTTCTGCATATATTAATTAAATAAGTTAAATTTTTTGATTTGTAAAATTGATATCTTAATTTGTATTCTTGATGTAATAATATGTATATGTACATTATAAATTTTGCAGCCATGGTAGAATAGGTGTAAAACACGTCGAGCTAATCAAAGGCCAAACACGAACCTATCTACCAAAATAAACGAGGTCTAGTATGAGAGTCGGAAGTTTGGAGAGCTCAGCTCGGCATTGCCCACCTCTTCACACAGATCAACTCAAGCAAAGGCCACGCTAGAAATAATACTAGCCGTTGGTAGATTTAGGGTATGTCGGACAAAGTGTTTACAAATCAGAGTAAATAATTGGTGGAGAAGTGAGAAGTTCTGGTGAGTTCTACGTGGATCAAAAATATTCTTTGATATAAATACGTAGAAACACCTTCCGAAACATATTCTTAGAAGGTAAACCGATTAGTAATGACGATTACATTCCTTGTAAATATCTAAAACACATTGTATTATTCCTTCAATATTCTACCTTTAAAAGCATATTTTGTTAGGTGAATATGATTGAAAAAAGGTCAAATTTGTAATAAAAAAAAGTTGCATTTCCCAATTGAGGAATATGTTTCTGCATGTCAAAGAAAGAGAAAGAGAGTAAAAGCAAGAAGAAAAGAATTTGAGAAAATAGGAAGCAAATGCAAAAGGAGTACAATCAAAGAATGGTATAGCTAAAGGTTGATACACTATGCATGAAAAGGGCAGATCAATGGGTTGTAAAAGAAGCTAAAAGTTAATAATATTGTGCACAAATATTGAACATCACCAAGAAAATTAATGCATTGATTCAACTTAAATAATAATATTCATAGATCTCAATGCATATGTAACAGAAAACAAGAAAATTAATTATTAATATTTCGAAACTAACTTACCTTACTTGGAATACTCCGGCCATGAAATACTGAATCTTCTGGTATTGTTCCATTGAAGGAAGGCAAAAAATGCACATAAATTGAATAAAATCCTTCATTTCCTTTGAAAAATTTCTCCCATAAAGGCGCCAATGGCAGAATCCCTTTGGCTAAGAACATGAATGCAACTTTTGGGGTACGTTTGAAAGGAAAACCGCGTAGCCGAGGCACCATGGAAGCTCTCCATAGGAGCTCTTCCTCCGTCATGTCGTGCGTGGGTGGTGGTGGCCTGAGAAATTCTTCCAATCCGATTCTATCTGCAATTGGTTGTGCGGGCGGCAGAGATGGTGGAGGCGGTGATAGTGGTGGCGGTGGTGGTGGCGATTCGATGTTGGGGAATTGCCTAAGTGGCAAGTTTAAGGGCAAGTCTTTGAGATAAAAACTTAATGAAATTCCAATGACTAATCCAGAACCAAAGAAAAGAAAGTACATAATGAGACTATGAAGATATCCTTGAGAATTTATAAGCTTAACAGATGAAATTAGTTTCTGTTTTTCTTCATCTTGGTCGTTCTTCATCTTGTGCATGAGAGAGAAAGCTTTGGAGAGAGAAAATTGAAGAAGATGATGGAAGAAAGAGTTATATGATATGGGGTGGGGTGGAGTAGGGGTACTAGAGAAAGCATACACAAACCTATATCTATAATTCCATCTGCATCGATCTATACCAAACCAAAACTATAATCTGTCAGCCTAGGGGCTAAAAAGTCTTCGAAGACGAGAAAGTCGAACAAAAGACTATCCCATTACCGACTCTGGTTGCCAAAACGAGAGGCAAAAATAGATTCACAGACAAGAACAAATTGCAGAACTGGGAAAGTGAATGCGTGCGTTAGAGAGAGATAGAGAGAGAGAAGGAGTAGAATTGTTTTGATAGCAAGTGGAATTCGAATGTCCAAAAACATTGGGATGACAACCTTATATTTAGGAAAAATGTTACCTCCTCATACGCGTCTCCTCTTATTCAAAGGAGTGTCTTTTGGTGAAATTTATTTTCTTCCATTTATGAATTTAATTCTTCTCCTAGTCAAATGGAATAAGTTTGTTTGGAAAAACCTCCAAGTAGAAAATTCTTGACAAAATTTCTACATATGTTGTCGTGGCAACATCCGATACATTTATTTTTTTTTTCCTTTTTTCCCGTCTTCCAATGAATTCTCGCCATGTATTGTCTGTAAAAAATTTGTCAAAATTTTATGTACTTGTAGCAGGATTAAGTCTGTTTAGGATTAATTATCAAATTTAACTTGTTTTAAAATGGTTGCACAACTTTAATTTTGTGGTGCGAAATTGGAATTTATTTCTTGAAAACAAGAAAAAATAATTTGTTCGTATCTAAATTGATGATTAGAAAGTGATATAGACAAAATATTATCATTATCCTAATGGGTTAAGGAGGATAAGTAATTAATAAGTAATAAAAGACCTAAAAGAATACGAAGTCTCGTCTAAATAAGAAATAAAATCCTACTACGACAATAAATAATCCTATCATATTTATAAAAGAATTGTCGTGCGATTTAATAGATAATATTCTTTATATCTTATTGAATAGAAACTAGTAATTTTCAATTTCTCATGTGCTAGGAGAAGCAGGTGCATTAACATTCATGTGGTATGTTGTATCATAACCTGTAACTTCAAAATGACTAATTTTTACATTCTCAGTTCAATTCAATTTCATTTCCTATAGCTAAAAACTTAAGAATGGACCAACTTTTTAGTTAGTACTATTTATTCTTTCTTTCCCATTACTCTTGAAGTCAAGCCCAGTTAAAGTGAATGGGGCCATTGAAGTAGAGGCAATAAAAGGACCAACTTCACTGTGCTAACTATATACATAAGAAACTACTCAAATTAAAAGAATGATGGTCACTTTAAAATCCACATAAGCTGGGTTATCTCTATCTCTGTTCCTTTCCCCAACATCTATTTCTTCTCCTTCACAGTTTACATGCTCCCTAACCTCCTATTTTCAGCTTAACCTTTTTCCAATCTGTTCCTCCTTGATACATTGTTAGGCTTCCAGTTTCCTCCAAGTAAACCCTAATGCTATGCTACTTCGATTCTTCTAGATGCATGAAACACCCATGTCTAATACCCACACCTGAAAAATAGTCAGAACACTTTGTTCAATATTTTGCACTCGTAGTAAAGTTTAGAGAGCACATCGAGTATATTTTATTTGCTCTATTAACTATTTTGAATTGATGTGAATGCCTATTTCGAATTGTATACATTAGACTGAATAATCATTTCACCATAAACCTCAAGGGAACAAGTGTATAAGAGTTAGCATATTTCTATGTCCAAGATCCCCGGATTCAGTGATTAGATGAATCGTATATTCGAATACACACCCTTACTAGATATTCGCACCAAGCCGAATTGATCTGGCCCTACAACTTCATCAAATTTATCAATCTCCTTCCACTTTTTTGCTACCCCTCTACCCAACTCTACTGGTGATGGATAAGTAGCACCTAATGATTAGGGAAGGCCACAGCAAAGAGTCATGCACAACACCATAAAGATCACTACTAAACTAGCCCAGGACCCTTTTCATATGTTAAGAGGCGTGGCTGACACAGAAGGTAAAAAGGCAGAAAAGAGTGGAGGAAGACCTTTCCATACAACTAAGAGATTATTTTTCAAATGCTATTCTGTCTTTTAATGAAGATGTATGATCGTGGAACTCATGTATTTTCCTAACAAGCTTACTGTTATATGAGCCAGTAATGCCCTTCTAAGATGATTTTCAAGAAATAACTGCAATGCAGAAAATAAAGTAGACAAGACCTCTAAATCGCCAAAAAAATTTAAAGTAAGGATGGTGTTGATTAGATTCTGCACACCTGTACAAGACAGGGAACTGAAGGTGAACATTTTGTTTTCTTGATTTCATATGATTACAATCATAGCCAGGTTCCCATTGGCATACATTCCGGGCATCAGGATAAAAAAAGGTGGATTGTTATCTGTTGGATCCTTTTATGCACTGCTATTCATGGGGAAATGAATGCTTTTCCATGGGAGGCAATCTAAAATACAAAAAATTCAAAAACAAGATTGCATTTTTTTAGCTGGGCAGTAGCTGGTGTTTTTGACAGTTGAAAGAATATATGTAAACTGGTGCTCTTTAAGAATCAGAAGCATGAACAAACTTCAACCACCCAGTAACAATGCCTATGACGTTATTGTCGTATTTTCCCGTTGTCGCTCTCAGTATTAAATGGGTAGTCCTTGTAACCATGACTGAGATGCTTAGTTACGTGCATCTAGTGGGGATTCCCACTGATAAAGCTAATATTTGGTACCCTGTTTCCTAACGTATAAAATGAAATATAAGGATTGAAAGGATTATCAGGGTTTCAAAGAATCATTAGCCATCTTTTAGGATCAAAAGCGCCAAACTTCTTTCAAAATCTTAACTACCGAACAATTGCATTATATTCAGATTCATAGATAATATTGTTGTGTAGGTACCTTGGTGAGTGACAAAAAGTTGCGATCATACATTTCTGAGTGCCTACACTTGCATCAAGCGGCATTGTCACTGATAAGTCTAAGATTTGGTGCACTGTTCCCTTGTGATATGAACCGAATGGAAGATAGTATTTTGAGGGCTTGGAAGAAATTGATAACCCTCTCTTGAGGAATGAAAGCTCCGAATTTATTTGCCTACTTTTTCATTACAAAAAGATTTCATTATTCATAACTGTGAAGATTGATAATTTCCAAGGAGGCATACTCGAAGACTCAGAAAATAATTCTTTCAGTGCTCAGTAAAATCCTTTCCACTTTAGTGCTCCCCCTCTAGGAATTGGAGCTTGACAAAGTACAACTATACACTGTAAAGTGGGAAGAAAGAAAAGGAATCTAAAAGCTTATAATTATAAAGTAAGAAGTTATTTATGAAACTTCAACCACTGTACACGGTACATATATACAAAAAATGGACAAATACACAAAATAATCATAAATAGCTGAAGATACTTCATCTCACAAGCATCAGAAAGATAAAATCCCATAAATGCTTATGCATTGATTGCTCATTATGTTACAAAAAGAGAAATAAAAATCATCTACCTGCTTTGTGCTAACCAAATTATGGTAACAGTGTGGGAAAGTAAATGTTTGTATACACAAGAAGTTACCTTGACATTTGAAAGAGGCATAACATGGTGGAATATTACTCCATTTTCCGGAGGTCTTGACGATAACAATGCTATAAAAGAAAATCTGGGATGACTGGTGATTGTGCTGTGACATTCAATGTCCCATCTGCTCTTTGCCGTGATTTATGCTTAACATGTATTTGGTCGCTCTTCTGCTTTTCTTTATGATCATGTTCTTTCTTCTCCTTTGCTGAACTGGGACGTTTCTTCTCTTTACCATCAATACGGTGTTTATGTCTTGAACTCGCATTTCCAGGCTCAGATGGAACAGTGCTTGTCATAGTCATGTTTGATTCAGGTCTGTCAATATTTAACTCATTCTTCTCCCTTTTCTTACTTGCTTTGTTTGATGATTTACTTCTTGATAATAATGATGATGTAGCTTCATTGCCTAAAAGCACTTCCCGAACAGCACCTGAGATCTGATCATCCTTTAACTCGGGTTTCTTCGCAGCAATATGCGCTCCTTCCCCATCATCTAATTTTACAACCACAGGCCTAGGCTTTGTTTGGTTTCGCTTTTTCCTAAGATCAAGTGATTGCTTTGTTAGCTTAACAACATCTACATCCTCATCAATAGCCTGATCTTTGAGTTCATGAGCAGGTGGGTAATCATTGGATATCATTTCTTTATTCTCTGAAGAAAGATAATATATTCCATGCCTCTTGCGATGCTCAGCAAGCAGAGATGTAGACTCAGATGATGGTTCATATTCCTCTTTACTCGGGCGGTCATGGATTGTTGTTGCATTGGTCACAGAATGAGATCTTACAAGGGAAAATGAACTTGATACGGGCAACTTGATATCATCACAGATTGCTTCAATGTCACTAAGACTGTCCTTGAGAACCAACCCTTCAGGTATTGGTACCCTCCCTTGAGCACTAAGTGAAACTGGACCGAGCTCCTCTGAAAATGCATCGAACATCAGCTTTATCATGCCAGAAGCTCTCAGTTCTCCCTTAATTCTGTCTCCTTCACTCTCATCTATGGAACTATGTATCCTTGGTTTTATTAACTCAATCATACTAAGGACATTAGTTGCCCTCTCCTGTATTTCTACCTCATGGCCCCCTGCTAAGGGGCCCAAATTAGTTTCAACAAGATTTACTAGATCCATTACAGATTTTTGTGTTAACTGCTGTTTCTTTGAAGAAGCTGATGAGGTCTGCTCATGATCTATCACTGGATCCTCACCATTTTCTGCTGGCTGATGTGAACTCCTTGGATTTAACCCTTTATTTAGATCAGCATCAGATATGGGTGCACTTGTTACTCTATCAGAACTTTCCTGAAAATCCTCTTTCGAGATGAAATCTATTAATTCAGAAGGATATGAAGTATCATCACCAGTTGAGAGAGAAGAATATATGCCAAAGGTCAATACTTTGAATGCAGACTGGATATATACAGCTCTTATTGGTGATGGTAGAAGACAGGTCCGTGGTTGTAGCAGTGACTCCATGAGCTCAAGTAGATTTCTAGAAAACTCAACATATTCTCCTGACAACCAAGCAGCAGCAGATAAAACTTTGTGTATAAAAGGATTTCCAAGCAAAGCAGGATCAATCAGCAAACCACGAGCAACATGAACAAGCTCCACTCTAACATCCTTAACCCTCATCCCAATATCTATAAGCTGGGTCTCAATCTCGTCCCCCTTCTGACAATGAGGAATCCTGGACATTTCACCAAGAAGTGAAACATACCAATCAAAATCAACTATCACATCATAAAAATTCCTTGAACAAGTCAACAAGATGGACCCTAAAATCTCATTACAGAACTCTGGGTCAGACTTCAGTGCATAACTGATCAAAACCTTACAAATTTCTGCTACATTATCCTCAGAAACCATAGCCATCACAAGCTGCAAGGCCTCGAGCTTAATATTCACATCAACATCATCCAACGACTTAATTACAACCTCCTTGTTTTCCAAAACAGCCCATGAATGCTTTGCTGCTACAACTGCAAGAGCTTGTAGACCAAGGTACTTCAGATTCGGATCATTTTCCAACAAAAACTCCTGTATTTTCACGATTGCAAGCTTCACTGCAGGTTCATACTCACTCAAACTAGTTACAATAGTTTTCACACACTCAAATGCCAATGATTTAGCTCCTGTTCTCCTCAAATGCTCACAAATTGGCTCCACTATTCTCTTAGCCAACCTCGGCTCTAACGGGGCCAACTTGGCAAAAATCTTCAAAACCTTAATTAGAACCCAATTATTCCTGGAATCTAATAAAATCTTATAGAATTCGGGAGCTAAGGGTAAGTAAGATCTGGGTTCCCTTACAGTAAGTTCACAGAACAATCCCACGGCAGCAGATAAAACACCCATGTCACTGCTCTCAAGATTTTCGACAATTCGTTTAAAACAAACACGAACAGCCTCCGGGTACTGCTCAAAAACTCTTAAAATAGCAGCGATGGCTTTCATTTTTACGAAATTCTTAGAACTATTAAGCAATACAAACAACTCCGGAGTCAAATCACGAGACAAATCCGGAGTAGAAATCGAAGAAAGAGTAGATAGAGCAAGACTGACATCATGAGGATTAGATGACGAGAAGTCCTTGCGCAGCTGGTGAGTCAAGAGCAGAATAACATCCGTCGTAGGATTGAATGAAAGTGAAGCCGATAGCATAGCAAGGCGCTTGTGAGAGTGCATGGCGGAGGAAGAAAGCTCGACGGTGGGGAAAGCGGCCCAAGACATATCAACCCCATGTAAGGAGTGAAGATAAGTTAACTTCTGGAGGGCTGTGGCCTTTGTTTGGGAATCGGTGGATTTGATTTCACGGCGGATCTCATCAACGAACTTGGAGATGAAAGCCGCTTCGCCGCCGGGTAAACACAGGCGGATGACTTTAATTAGATCGTCTAAGGAACGCTGAAAAAGGGATTCCATTAATGAAGGACCCGCCATTCATTCACTCCAATTCAAGCTATTTCCTGAAACTTACAATCTCGAATTTGCTATTGCTACAGTAAATGAGATTCCCGTTAATCTCTATCGGAGGAGAAGGTGATTGTTTGAAGCAGAAATTGAGCTTAGATGATGGGAAATGATGGAGAAGGACGATTGATTTGAAGTTCTGGAACTGTGGGTTCAGTGGAGACTTTGCGGGCACACAGCAAGATGGTGAGTCCGTTTCAAAAATCATTATTTTAGAGCTTGTTTGGGAGAAGTTAAAATTTATTTAAAATTGAAAATATAATTGTTATTGGATCTCACTCGTTTAATAAAAGTCAACAATAACGACGAGTTTTAAATTTTAATCCGATTTTAATCTCTACCAACATCGTAACAAGTATGTATTTGCCTATTAGTCTAATACTCTGTAGCAAGTATGTATTTGTCAATAACATGACTCATTTCCTTCCGTAGTTTGCATAGGACAAGCTAAAAGGTTATTGAGACTGCAGCTTCGAAATTATTCATAACATGTAGTAAAATGAATTGAACATATTTAACTGTTCGATAGAAATGAGAACGCTCGATTGTCTCAGCAATTTTCAGACCCGACCAAGACCATTTGAACTTGATTTTGCTCGATGAGCACAAGTTTGTACGTGGTGGTACTGGTAATCATCCCATGTAACAAAACTCCACCAGTAGTTTATATCACGTACTCAACGATGTTTGATACAAGGATTACAAAATATAGACAAGATTTTAATTTATTTTTCTTGCTAATATTACCCAACACTTTCTAATCCCCAAAAGAAGAAACGAGAAAATGACCTGTTAAAAATCTATCTTACAATTTAGTTCTCGAGATCAATTTCTCGACAAGATATGGCCAAAAAAAAATTGCAATGAATAGAGACAATTTAACTGGTACAAACAATACAATTATGTCCATTCCATTTTACACATGAACAAGAACGGTTCATCTCGCTGTACAAATTACAATTCTCTTTTCTTTCCTGCGAAACTTCTCATGCAGGGATGAAATCTTATTCATGTCATCAATGAGCAAATAAGTTTGCAAATAAATCAGCCTGTGTGATTGAGATCACCGCAGATCAATGATGTCAAACTTCAAGTTAGGATTCATATAAATATCTGTACAGTGATTGTATATTGGACTACCATCCGAAGGGGGTTCGTGTGGATGAAACCCACGTTTTGGACATAGCCTCACGACCGTCATGCCACCTGGAGTCAATCGGAATATACCATGTTTTCTGCACAAGTGATGGTAAGTGTTCAGTACATAGATAAATAACGCTGCTATAGTAAAGTTTTGGACAAGAAAGAACAAAAGAATATTATTACCTAGATGTGTCTCTCGGGGCCATGACAATGGCGATGGATTCCGGTAACATAACCTGGGAAAAAATATACATTTATTCAAACAAAATTTGCATGAGGAAGCAGCATCTTAGCAACATAAGTGTAGTTTGAATACTTCCATCAATACAGTGGAATGTGATATTGGTTTGCAGCCTATTATAAGATAGAACAGATATCTAGAAAAATTATTATTTTTCAAATCAAACAGAAGATTCTTCCAAAATGACTTGTTTGGTGGAAGTCTATCCATTGAAAACAATTCTCATTTTCTCCCATCAAACCAACGTGGCCAGAAAAAGAAACTGAAGAAATATCTGAGAGACGATTACCTGATACGAGTAGTGGGTGTGAACATCAATTGATGACATGAAACAAGATTGGGTTGGATGCGTCTACAATACAATAAGCAGAGGATCATACATTAAATTCAAGATATAACCATAGCAGGCATGAGGGATAGATATGTCAAGGTTCATAAATCATCAGAAACGTGAGCAAGAACGTGTCGGGGAGCATACCATTTTTTTACTGTACATGACTACCTTTACTGTGTGAAGAAGAGACCACGACTTAAACATTAGTACATAACAAAATTTTCTTGTTCACAAAATATTCTCCCGTTGTACGATTGTGTTTCTATTTGGGGTGAGATGAGGCTAGAGCGAGAGAAGTCCACTTAATTTAGTTAATATATAATAAAAGCATCCATGCCAGAGCAGAAATCATTTTGGTTGCGTTTCTTACTGTCATATCTGGGTTGTCGTTATCATTGTTACTAGCTTTAATAGGCAAGTTATAGTTGTCAATTGTTGTTGGTGTTGATGATGATGTTGTAAATTGGACTGGTCTCACCAACTCAAACATAAGATTTTTTTTTTGCCGTAATTTGGACTATTCCTACAACTAAACCAAAAGATTTGTTGCAAGTTGGTTAGTTGGATTAGTCCTATCAATTAAAAACATAATGATTGTTGCGGAATAGATAGAAGTTGTTGATGTTTAAAAGCGAAAGGAAAGACCTTTTGCTTTTCTTAATTGGGATATTTATATCATAACTTCACTTTCTACTCCAACTTCTTTGGCATAACTGTTCTTGAGGACTTTTCACATTTCAGCAATTAAACAGTCTGGCTATTATCATGAAACTATTTCAAAAAACAATTTGTGATCATTAATCATTTAAGTAGCTTTTGTTTCTCAATTATCAAATTTACATAAGCAACCTAAGAAACTAATTGAGTTTTACCTTCGAGGCTTTTCAACTTAATCCCTTGCTCATACTTTCACATCCATAACTGATTATAGATTGAATGGTACACAGCATGTAAAGATGATATACTTTTGTTGCATCATGTAATAACATTTTAAGTGCACTTTATTTTTGAAGCTTTTATAGGGTTATTTAGTTAGCCCCTCTAGATAACCACCCACTAGGAACCAACATGCAATGCAAAAGTACAACAAAAACCATTTACTAAAATTATATCAGCAGTGATGTGGTGTAGCTCATGTTTAAGCTGAAATTTTTGGAATCAAAATTTGCTGGACCTAGTGAGTGTACATAGATTTATTCCAAATATATGGAACATTTTGCTTCGATGAGATGCACATCATTTTCATTTTTTCACTTAAGCCCCAAGAGATCTTGGTACTTCAGTGCACTTTGTACATTTAACAACTATGATGTGAGGTTTAACACAATTACAGAAATAAAATTATGTGGAAGCATATTCCAGAATATAAATATCATTCAGATTACTGCAAAGTAAACTTACATGAATCCAGCCCAAAGGAAAAAGACTCTGCTTGTCCTGCACTTCAAATATTTCCTCCTCATTCGTGGTCTGACACTGCTCAAAAAGAACAATTCAGTACAGCACAATCAACATGCAAACACAGTGTGTGTGTGTGTGTGTGTGTCTAGCACCCTGGCTTACCGAATCTGATGTTGATTCTTGCTTCGGAATAATAAGAGCTGTAATGGAAAATGTTCGGTTTCTCTGTGATAAATAACAGAAGTGAATATTCTTTGGGGAAAACAAAGTACCACAATAGAAATGATGATTACTACAATAACACAAATATCAAATCCATGATTTCAAGTAAGTGATACTCACAAGGGAACCTGCAAGAACGCCACAAGTTTCTAAGTTTCTGTCTGTGTTTGACTTGGCTAGCCTCATGAAACAGTCCATCAGTTGTACAGACTGGATAAAATGAATAAACAGAATGATTATTCATCAAACTCTAGAACCCAACTGCAAATTATCAATTAAGCAAGCAAAAGAAGGGGCGTTCTTTCATATAAATCAAGCTAAACTGAACAAAAAAGCAAACACTGAAATATAAAATGTACAAACAGTACTATGTGCAATTGTAGGGGATCTTCGGAACAATTTAATCCATCACTGGAAGACTTTTCCATCCCACATTCTCTTTCAGTAGCTGGAGTTGATCTCAGGACCAGATCATGTACATCTGCTAGGACAGGAGGTGGTTCAGGTTGTCTAATAATTTCTTCAAGTGGAAGGCAATCAACGGTTTCAAAAGAAACCAGATCCGGAGTTGATTTCGGGATCAGATCCTGTACATCTGCTAGGACAGGAGGTTGTTTAATAATTTCTTCTTGAGTAAAGCTTTCAACGGTTTCAAAAGAAATCAGAGAATCAGGTTCTTGGGTCTGAAACATTTGATTTTCTTTTGCTGGCAGAACTACAGGTTCCAAAGTGGATCTTTCTCGATCCAAGTTGCCATCATCCTTTCTCATCGTAGTCCCGAAAGGCTGCTCCAGACAGCTATCCCAATCACAGACATAAACCATACTTGTTAGTCAGCATATGAGCGTAGAAAAGAGAAAAATATAAATAAATACTACCTATAAACAATTAGAGATTTTGAAAAACCGAGTTCCATGGTTGTAATTTCACGTCTTTCACAAGGCATAATCCCACAAAAAATAAAAAATAAATTAAATGAAGATCTGATAATTAATAGAAATTCGATATGAAATATATGGCAATCCTACAGTTCCAATAAGAGGTCTAACCTTGGGGCCTGAAAGGGAGTCAAGTCTAAATTGCTTGGATATTGTACCTGCATTTACAGTATAAATTTGTAAAACTACTTAAATAGTACAAAATGTACAGAGGGAGATTGTAATACCACCTTATAATTACTACTAGGAGGTTGCCACTGTCCACGAAGCCCATTTGGACCCAATATAGAATGTCTAGCAAGAGTTTCGGCCTTTGGGCGATGGATACTCAGTGATCTGTGAAAAACATACAAAAGAAATATAGAAACTATAAGAGAGAGAGAGAGAGAGAGAGAGAATTACAGAGTACCATATTCCATCCAGTTCTTTAGTGATGCATGAAAACCACTTATCTTAAGGATTTGACTAGAAAACGTGAAATGAGACCAAGGACATTATTAAGATTTTATAAAAAGGTTGTCAAGTATGATGGGGAAGGGGCAGAAGTATAGGAGTACATTAGAATACTCTCTTGAGACTTATATGGTTGTAATATCAATCTATCCATTTATCCAGCAGATTTCTCTTTCATCTACCTATCTAACAAACTTTAGATGGCTTTTAACATGCTAAGCTATTTGTTTGTTGCGTTGAGCTATGCAGCTTCATTAAGAAAGAAAACTGAAGGTTTGGCACCCTTGCAGCCTCTTTCTTAAAGTAAAGCTTCATTTTTTGAAGATATTNCCCTTGCAGCCTCTTTCTTAAAGTAAAGCTTCATTTTTTGAAGATATTATAGTTCTTTAGAAAGAATTCAAGGTGAAGAAAAGAGCCATAAATCTCATGAGCGAAGTGAGACAATAACTATGAGAAGAGAAGAAAAAGAAGTCACAAACAGTACAATAATGTATGAGAAACCCCTGAGCGAGGTTGAACAACAAATACTTCAGAACAACTTTGAACCTTGCAAAACAGATTTCTGATAACTAAAATCAAGAGCATCGGAACACTATACATGCGAGTGGATGATTAGATTGTACTTATACTACTGCAGCAGAAAATCATGAAAAAACAGAATAGGAAGATATATGCTTAAAGGTTGCAGATGGTTGCTAAATGTAAACAAAGCTATAGGAAATAATGATCTTCCACATATGTAGAAAGACCAATTCCTTTGCTGATGACTACCAAAGATGGAAGTGTTTTGAAAAATTAATTTGAGTTCTTATCAGGATTCTCCAGCATATGTCAATCATATATATATATATATATATATATATATATATATAGATGATATCAGAATAGCTAAATTCACAAGGACTATTTGTACGATAGCCAATAATGAAGACCCACTACTGACAACCAAAGATGGAAGTGTTTTGAAAAATTAATTTGAGTTCTTATCAGGATTCTCCAGCATATGTCAATCATATATATATATATATATATATATATATATATATAGATGATATCAGAATAGCTAAATTCACCAGGACTATTTGTACGATAGCCAATAATGAAGAACCACTACTGACATTGTTTCCTTTCCATATCCGAAGAACATTTAAAAAAAATAAAAAAAGCAACAAAAACTGGATATATATATTATAGCTTCCAATACACAATAAAAGTAACCAAGCTAATGATCTTAAGAAAATGTTTCACATATTCATTATGTAAAGTTCCAAAGTTCCAGTCTTGAAACATTTTCATAAAATCACTTAATATTTAAATGTGATATAAAAAAATAAAAAAAAATCTGGTATGAAGGAAGCTAAGAATACAAAAGTATAGCACCACCTAGACAACATTCTGCATTGCAGGAAAAGACTTTAACCAATCGCAAGTTGTTCTACTTGTGTAAGCATAAACAGTACTCAAGTTGTTTACAGCAGAAAAAGGAAAAGAGAAGAGGAGAGCATTTAAGAGCCTTTTTATGTAGCAATCCCCATATTATGGATCCAATAAGTAAAAGTTCCCAAAAATTGAATAAAGCTTTAAACATTAATGGATATCATTTCAAGTATAAGAGCTACAAAACTAAATGGATGACAGAAAAGGAAGTTCGAAGTTCAGAATTAGTTTAAGTTCAATAGGACTTTATTTAGATTTTAGCCTATTTGAAAATTGTGTGATTCCAATACGTGATTGGTTATATAGAATCAAAAGCAAATCTTAAGATTCATTTCAATGCATAATTTCAGGGAATTCTCCTTATCAGAATCTGTAGCCGGGTGGGTGAATTGAGCGACATTATAGGACAAACTGTTAATTCTAGGATTTTGGAAATGAGATGTAAAGAACGAACTTAAGGGAGCAGCGTTAAATCCTACTATCATAATACTTTAAAAGGTAAGGCATCCCTCGACCACGAAGAATGAAGAAGGGTTTCTCACGTAAATACTAACATTTGATGGCGATGATCTTCCATCGGTTTGACAAGAGAGAGATGTTGAGTCTTCAAACCTTGATATGCAAATTCACTAGCAACAGGCAGACTAATCTGTCAGATGCAAAATAATAAATATAAATATTTTTCAGTATAACCTTTATCAGAAGCAACATCATTAGTTAGAAAAGGTGATGTACAACTATAACAGAAAATGAACACTGCCTCGAGATTCATAACTGAAGTTTCAGTATCTAGATACAAACTATAACACAAGTTTAGGTTTCATCAAGACTAACAAATAAAGACATTTCAGCCAGATGGTAATAATCTAACTAAATGAGGCATTAGTTTCTACCTCAGTTCTGCTATAAGCATTCCATCTTTCTTGTTTGACAATAGAAGTTCCCAGTGAAGATTCCCAAGTATTATTTGGGTTAGTGCTAGGTTGTTTCCTACTGTGTAACTCCTGGACTTTCAGTTGTACAGCTGGTTTCAGTTCCTCAAGCTCAGCTATTGCATTTAATAATTTCTGCAGCGGTAGATGGAAGGAAAATGACAGTAGTCAGAAATATTCTCACGACAAACAAATGGGACAGGCGAGATTTCTAAAACCGTTACCTTTTTAAGATAAACTTTATTGCTCTGTGGAGCTGCCAGATAATCTCGATGGCGCGGTATTGTATCCATAACCAAACTAGGAATTAAAAAAAAACACCATTGAGATTCCAATGAGAGGCTGAGGCTTCAAAACAAGCTCAATAGACCCACCTCCACATTTCCTACCACCTAGACATCTTATTCATAAAATAAAATTTTCAGTACATCAAACATTAATTCATGACATTTTACATCCATTCTCACCTTGAAAATCTAAGGAGCATGACATACAAATCAACAATGTTTTCTTCTCCGCGAAAGATGTCAGCCTACAGTGAAAAACTATGTTATGGCATGAAACCATTGTATAACAGAACAATATATCATGGAACAGATACATAAAATGACTATTTATGTGATGTACAAAACAATTTTTCACAGCAGAAGAATAATATATCATGAAACAGAGACATAAAATGACTAAATGGGGAGTACAAAAAAATTTCCCCAGCAGCAGAGTACCATGAAGATGTTTCTGCAAGAACCAATTGACAAATTTTTCAAATAAAAATGAAACAGCAATACCTCAATTATCTAGCCCCCCGTTTGGTTTAAATATAAATCACATATTTAGTAGATTTTGAAAAAAGTTGATGGAACGTGTAGTTTAAAAGTTGT
The DNA here is from genome assembly GCA_903798325.1 of Fraxinus xanthoxyloides. Classification (NCBI taxonomy): domain Eukaryota; kingdom Viridiplantae; phylum Streptophyta; class Magnoliopsida; order Lamiales; family Oleaceae; genus Fraxinus; species Fraxinus xanthoxyloides. The sequence goes on from CAIGRL010301159.1 coordinate 20,340, forward strand.
GGGTCCCATGAAAAGTGTGGTTAAAATTAATTGTTGATTTTGACTTATATTTTAATCCACTTTTTTAGTGGAACGAAACAGGGGCCAAATATAACTGAGTATATGTGATCCCAGTTGCCTTTCATGTAAAATAAACAAACAACAGTGTAGACATTTAAAAAAAAAAAAAGATTTATTTATTTATTATGAAAAAATAAATTAATAAATCT
>CAIGRL010301176.1:0-14145 GCA_903798325.1 Fraxinus xanthoxyloides
TCTTGAGTTCGAATCATGCGGGACTCGACAGAAAGTTATGAGAGGTAATAGGGCAGATGATGTCCCAAAGCAGACATTATGTATAATATAACGACTTGGGCACAGAGGTTTGGGCCATTACACTATCTTTGCTTTCCAGTCAAACGTATTCCAACTCTACTTTGAGCTTCATTTTTTCATTCGACCGAGCACAATTTTGGGCAAGTGGATATATGATTTTGATGTTCTTGTGGAGGAGAACCAAATCTACTTAAATCTCACAAGAACTAGAAGTGGGTCCCACTCAAAATTAAGCCAAAACCCAGCCATTTTCCAACATGAAGTCCTTTCGACACTTCAACGTTGAATCTCAGCAAAACTTTGACATGTGAAGTTGACATCGATGTTTGAAATGTGGTATATCTTTCTGGAATCATTCCAAGTCTTAAATGCTCAGTCTTTACTAACTTATTAGTAGCTTAATGATTTATTATGATCAAAACTTGGTTTATATTCTGAAGGTAATCCATTAATATTTCCTTAACACCTATTTCATTTGCATGATAATCTTTTAAAAACCTCTTGTATATCACTCTCAGCTCTTATAGGAAACTGGAGCAAGATCCATCTATTTATATATTTTTACATACATTTAAGGTCTATATTGATTTCCTTCTTTTTTCCTATATTTTTCCCCAAAAGGAAATCTGTGGTGAGACATTCCTTCTAAACTTAATTATTCTGCCTCACAGGGATCTTCAAGTGCAGAATGTTGATATCGTAGTTGCAGATATTAGCACATTTGATATGGAAGCTTCCTACGACAGGATATTTTCTATTGAAATGTTTGAGGTACTTAATCGTTGTCAATTTCTAAACTAGGCCATGAGGTTTGGGGAGGATGATAAACTTGTTTTTCTTTGAAAAACAGCACATGAAAAACTATCGGGACCTTCTTAAGAAGATATCCAGGTGGATGAAACCAGATGGTCTTCTTTTTGTCCATTATTTCTGCCATAAAACATTTGCTTACCACTTTGAGGTAATCTTGCGTGATTGTTTTTCAATTCTGTCGTTGGAACCCAAGGTCGAAGGACATTAGATATTGTTGATTCCTGCAAACATTTGCAGCTGAATAGTTCTCATCAATTAAACAAAGAGAGATTAAATAACCTTATCAACAATTCTTTTGCAGGATGTCAATGAAGACGATTGGATCACTCGGTACTTCTTCGATGGAGGCACGATGCCATCAGCAAACTTGCTCCTTTATTTTCAGGTGAGCTTACCAAAACCTGTTCTTGAGGATGACATATAAATGCTTTTCTGGTTTTTCCCTGCAGTTTCCTTGAAAACGAGCTTTTGCTACACCTTAAGATGTAGCCAAGTAAAATGACGTCTGTTTCAATTAGAAAAGAAAAAGAGAAAATAAAGAAACTGTTAATGTCAACGCCTCAATGAAAATTTCCACCATCCTCTATTTCCCTGAAGAGACTAAAGAACATATCCCAGTAAAACACAAAAATTAACAGAGAGTATTTGCTTAAAAGAAAATGAGAAACCAGCTTTTCTGGGATTTTTGTTAGCAATGGGGCTGTATTTTCATTGATGATAGTTTTACGATTGGAACTCTGAGGCCAAGTATGACTAGCTACTGCTGGTTCTTGTTTAATATGCAGGATGATGTGTCCATATCTGATCACTGGCTTATTGATGGAAAGCATTACGCACAGACAAGGTAGGGATCGATTTTGACTATGAGAAAAGTTTGAGTTTGATATTGAATCCTATGAAAATGCTGAGCTAACACGTGTGCTTGCAGTGAAGAATGGCTCAAAAGAATGGATAAGAACTTGAATAATGTGAAGCCAATAATGGAGTCAACTTATGGCAAGGATTCAGCTGTTAAGTGGACTGTCTATTGGAGAACATTTTTCATTGCAGTTGCTGAACTATTTGGGTACAACAATGGAGAAGAATGGATGGTTTCGCATTTCCTCTTTCGAAAGAAATGACTAGTATTAAATTCTCAAACTGCAAATCCGTATGGTGAACACACAGTTTCAAAATTTCTACCATTTGGAGGTATTCAATGACTTGCCAAATTACTAAATATGAAATCACCTTAAGTTTTTTTTATCATGTATGCATGGTCGAATTTAATTAATTGTGAACTTCGTATGCTATACATTACTAATTTATTAGATCCAAATTCTTGCTTCACTTCTAATAAATGCCTTGTCTGTTCACTGATCTGATTCAGGGGATTATTACTCCATTTCTTGTATAAATTTTAAAATTTTCTTGCCATGATGGTAAACTTAACATTGTTTAGCCCATGTTTGGCGTATTCTATAAAAATAATTTCTTTAAACTCATTTTAAATTACTTATTCTTACAATAAAATTTTTGCACGGACTTATAATTTTTCCTTACTTTTTAATCATACATTTTTTAAAAAATTATTTTTAGCAAAATCTATTCTCAAAAATCTACAACCTACATTAAATGGTATGATTGCACATTCTGATGATTCGATTGGACGTTTCAGTAAATATATCAATAGATCAAACAGAACAAAAAGAAATACTCAGGGCACAATCTGTGCATGTTTGATATATACGATACCGAACAGCCTGAGCATACTGGACAAGACAATCTAGGAGAATTTAACTTCAAAGATTTGCCCTGTTTATACAGCACCAAATTGTTCAAGAGTGATACGCCTCACAGAGCCTTTAACTCGGAGGCATGATGACCAATTCAATTAATTATAATGGCCTACTAGAGCATAGGGCTTCCCAGGGGCTCCTATCCTACTTCAAAATAGCTAGGATATACATATTAGCAGAATATGGCGTGTCCCAAATGGTGCAGATACTAAAGGACGTTAGTTGAAAACTATAGGGCTAAACCATGTTTAACAGATTAAAATTACGACATAAATGAAACGGTCAAACGAATAAAATAAAATAAAAGTCGTGTTAGCTTCTGCCCTTGATCTTTCTTTGGGATTTCAAGTCCACGACAATTACGGAAATGTTGTCTTTGCTACCCTTCTGAAGAGCACGGTTTGATAGATACTCGGCTGCTGCTTGAGCTGCTGGATCAATTCCTTCACCCCTTTCTACAGGAAGAGTGATGCCGTTATTTTTATGCCAGACGAGTATCCTTTTACGAGCCATATCACAAACCTCCTCGTTGGTCATGACATCCCATAAACCATCGCTAGCCAGAATGAGGCATTCGTCTTCCCTAGTCCGGGGAATAAAAACCACTTCGGGATCTGGAATAATCCAGGGTTTCAAGTATCTGTCCCCTGCAACATCCAAGAAAAGTTGAACATACTCAAATGCTAGTTTTCCATTAACAAGATTGTAATGTATTAACTATAATTTCAGTTGCAATTGCACCACTCACTCACTCTACTTACATGTACACTATATACATTGTCCTACACTGGCCGACGTGTTAGAAAGACAGGTTCGTAATTGTCTCATGTCTTTAGACTTCTAAATGTGTGGCAGCCCGATAAACTTTGGCTCCATCTCACTGATCGGATAAGCAGAAGAAAATGTTACTGACATTCCCATTTATATAATGAACTGTCTTCTTTCATTTTCTTCTGATTAGGCAGTACCGTACAATCCGCCTACCCAAACAAGCCTTATATGATTTGCCATGTCTCCTAGCATGTCAAACTTCCCCATCCCACCCAACCCATTCCCACCAGGAAATAAAGGTAAAGAGAAAACAGGAAAACGAAATAGTCTCCACAGTGAACTGACAGCATCTCCACGAGTATTTGCATTCAAAGAGATGATCAATCCAAATAAGGTTTTTCATTCAACATAAGCAAGAAAACCTAGGAATGACCGATCTATATCTGCATTGCAGAACATTTCTAGGACTTCCAGAATACACTTCCACTTCGCTTGAACAAACCTTCAGTTTACATTTTTGAAAAAAGCAACGAAAATTGCCGTCTCATTACAGAGCACTTATTTCATGAATAATTGTGCTACTGTGTAGTGTGCAGGCTATGGTAGATTTTAATACCATGAAATATTTCGAATTAAAAACATATCGATGCACAGTTATTTACTTCATAATGGATTATATAACTACAAGAAACAGAAAAAATATCCTTAAAAGATATCAGGTACTCTACGGGAGCAGGTGAGTTTCAATGCACACTAATTTGAAACTGACAGAATGGGAATGACGGAAAAGATAAAGATAGTGAAATTTGTACCGATAGATCTAGACATTGCAAGGACACCAAAAACACGATGCCCATTCCACTGAATCACTTTTCCTCCAGCTGCTTCAATTCTTGCATATTCATCTTCCCTATTAGGCTAACAGAGGAAACAAAAGGACATAAGCTCATCACGTTTACAGAATAAATATAGATTTATAGCATGTTTGGCTGTGCTTAAATATTACTTCTGACTTACTTTCTAGAATAGTATGTTTGTTAGTAAAGAAGTAACTACGAAAATCATGTTTGACAAAATAAGTAACTTAAACAGCCAAACATGCTCTTTGCATGCTTACCTTATGATCCACAGACAATGCCATGGGCTCTTTCCCACGGCACAAGACTGCCCTTGAATCGCCACAATTAGCTACTATAATGTGTGATGAACAAACTATCGCAACGACAGCAGTCGAGCCAACAGTTTCCGGAGCGACTGGTTCAATACTTGCTTTCCCTCCAATTTCGTCGTCAACTTTGAGAAAGCACTTGATGAATGCTCTTCTCCACTGCTCTTGGCAGTTACCTTTACTACTTTCATCAATTGGATCGGCCATAATTGTTTCCAATTCCTCGGCCAAAGCCATATGCATTCGCTCTCGACAGTACTTTGCAACCTGAAAATAAGATGCCAATACCATACCTCAAGCACAACAAGTTGATAGTTGTCAAACAAAGGGTATCCATTGTTCGGCATTCATACTTTTGTTTTTAGGTCACCCTAAATCCTATGTTGTATAAAAGGAATCTGCGGAGGGAAATTTTTCAATGCATGCAACAATGACACAGAGCTGTCACATCACCTATTGTAAAACTTCTTGATGATAGTGAAAAAAATTCAACAGCGAATGGACATAACTCTTACACTGAGGGATGAACTCTATAAATTTGTGTGTTTTTGTAGTTTTTCTATTTTCTTTTCCATTGATCTTCGCAATTGAAGTAAGGGTTTAAGATTTATTCCATAACGTCTACTTGACACCAAATATGTGTACAAGCGCGCGCGCGCGTGTGTGAGAGAGAGAGAGAGAGAGAGAGAGAGACAGACCTGAGAGCCTCCATGGCCATCATAGACTCCAAAGAAATGGGTTGTCAAATGACTCAAGCGTTGTGTCTCTCCATCAAGAACGCGAACATCAATTAGCATCTGCAGAGGAATTTTAAGAAACCTAGGCACAGTTGCAACTGCATCTTCCATTTCTGGTCTCCTCCCACACACAGATGTGAATCCCCAAAGCGGCACATAATCCACCTGAAAAACACTTCGCCTGACTCTTTCACACGAGTTTCCGTCCAACTGAATAACAACTGTTGATTTAGAACCCGAACCATCTGGAACCTCTCCCCTAGCTCCTTCTGCCACAGATAAAGAATTAACAATGATCTCACCAATAGTTGGCGCTCCCACACACAGATCTGTTGCCTTTGCTATGATTTCATAATCACTCGTAGGCTTCTCACCTTCGATAAAATTTGTCGTTCCTATCTCAGAAATTGCCTCAAAACCTAAAAAATCATCACCACATATACTACTAGTATCACTCACTACAGACAGAGAACATGAGCTATCAAGAACTGGATCCCCCTCCAACGATAAGCCATCCTCTTCACTTTCCTGGACTACAATATCCACAGTGAGTGCGGCATCCCTCACACTATGACTCTCTTCAGGCCCCAACAACACTGTAGCCTGAACTTCACTTTCCAAATCACCTGAACTGTAATCCTCGCTATCACCGTCGACAGATTTGGACATGGAGTTTTTTGTCGGGGAATCCAAAACGAGATTAGTCTTGTCAGCCTCCACTCGGATTATAACAAATCAAATTGCCTAATTTAAATGGCACCGAAACCGCCAGATACATATCCTTCATTTAAATCACTTTCAAAACAGTAGCAATAGTCACCCTCATACCCCTCTAACCTTACACTCATTGTCATTGTTATGTTATATTAATTCATCGCCTTTCTGCGATATCGATGAAGATCTCAAAATAAAAAAAAACAAACCGTTTTCCATTCCTCGGAGGATATGTATAGCTAGAGCTAGAGCTAAGATCAAGTGGTCTTCAATTCACAGTTGCTTAGGCATTCAATTCAACCTGAAGAACTTTAAAAGTGAAATGGGTAGTTAGATCTGATGACTAAAAATATAATAACTACCATTTGTAACAAATTCCACCATCAAATACAGGGAACATGAACAACAATAATAAAAATCCCACAAATTCAATCGAATTACTCAAATATATATAGGCAAAACAATGAAATTAAGCTCAACCCTTTATCCTTGACAACGAACACAATAAAAGAGAGCGAAAACAAAAGGATTCATGTGAAAGAAACGTAGGAAAGCAAAGGAAGGGAAGGGCAAAGTTTCAAGAATCACAAGAAAAATCTGAAAAGATAAGCACTTTTTTCACATAAAACCATGGGGCTGAAGTAACCCCAAGTCAACCCCTTCCTGAAATCTTCCTTTTTTAGTCTATGATAACTCTCCCTTTCAACCAATAATCACTTCTTAACTTGCTTCAATATACAACCAAGAAAATAAGTGGAAAAAATAATTATAAGTTATAACTAGTATCTTTTCCATTTTTATATGAGAAAGCTTAGAACAAACCCACCTTCCAGGGTTTTCACTTCTTTGAAATGAGCTAAAAACAGGGGAAAAATCATTAAAGAATCAAGAAAACAATAAAATGGGGTCTCTCATAATAATTTTAACTTTTTGGCTGAATCTAGTAAAATAGAAAATACTAGATTTTTAATTCATTAATGCAGAAAGGGAGGGACGAAATGGACAGATGTCAAATCTTGAAGAGCATATTAAAGCATCTCCACCAGTTTTTTATATGCGCCTTTCCCTTTCCGTTTAGCCATTGAAATGTTGAAACCTTGTTAGTCACTCAATTTACATCCGCTTCGTTTCTTGAATTTTATTTTATTTCGAATTTGTCGTTGAATTCAGTAGGTTGCTTGTCTAGGGAGAGACAAAATTGACCGAGCCAATTGGAATAGAAAAGATATTTAAATTTATTGCCTTACTCAAAATTTGAGGGTCGACCTCAGAAAATGATTATCTGATATAACGTCAGCATAGAGGTATTTTGTGTTACGTGTACGTCAAAAAACATAAAGCAATATTCGATATCATTAGTAATCCCGAAATTTTTATTTATATGGTAGTTCCAAAATACATAATTCTAATTAAAAAAAAAGGGATATTTGAAAAAAAGATATTTAATATGAAATATATGGAAATATCGTCAAAAACATTTTATCAAAAGTTTTTTTGTGTGATAAAGAAAAATCAATCAAAACATGTTTAGAACGATAAAAATTTACTTGCAAATAACTTTTGCATTTCTTCAAACTTGATTACTTAACCAAATATGTTCGCCGTATAATTTTTTTTCTAACTTATAAAGATTATTTATTTTGAGACTGCTCATACAGAAAACAAAAATAAAATCAAATCTACGTTATGTATTGAATTATTTATCGAGAATTTGATTTGTTTTATTATGTTTTGGGGTGGAGGGCTTATCTGTAATTGGATTAAAACACTGTTCAGTTTTTGATTTCAGATGGATGAGGTGACCGTGTTGGCTAAAACAATCAAAACTTTTTGTTGTGGTTGATATCACTAGGTGTACGAATTGTATGACCATCACTGAAACTAGCATGTTTTTCTTCAGGAACAAACACATTATGAATGATCGATAAAAAGAACAATAGTTTATTGACATCAATGAGACTGTCTACTTTCTAGTTATTGTTCCTAAAGATTACTCGACTTTTACATGGTCGTGGTCATGGTCGTGGTCATGATAATTGATCATATATTATGAATACAGAATACAATGTCTCGAGATGGTTTGGTTTCAAGTGATATGGTTGTAAGTTTTGAGAGTAAGAAGTTTCACTCCATTCCACAAAATAACAAATAAACGTTGACTTGGTGACCAAAAGTCGAGAAAGATTGATCTAAAGCAAGTTTCAATTTGCATATAACTTAAAAAAAGTTCAATCCCAGCTTATAGCAAAACGATAATCACCCGTCAGTCAAATGTTTCACCAGAAACTGCCACGAGAGAAACGACCTGGGCAGCAACTACATGAAGTCACACACGACCTATTCTAGATTTCTATTACACGCTTTGCTACTATTATAACCTCAAGTCCACCCTACAAATTTAACCCACTTTGGAACCTTCCAATGTTTCTCAAGCACTACTATACACTTAGAATGAAGGTTTTGCATTATATGAGGCAGCCATCTAAAGGAAACACCGAATAGGGGCGAGCAGCCTACACAAATATACAGGCATATGCCACGTCCCACAACAAGGTTTCCCGTTTACTAATGCATTGATATTACTATATTATTATGGCACCATTGCATCCTCTGTTGCTGCAATCATCTGTACATCTGTTTCCTCTGCTTTTCCTTTCCTCGTTTGGCTCCCCTTGGAATCACCTAAACAATGCATTATGTTAGATCATAAAACACCAAGGCATTTACCAAAACAAATGTTCCGGAAATATGTGTCTTACCAAATATGGAATCAATTGATGGCCGACTTGGTGATGCACTTCTACTATCTGCAATGATTGAAGCAGTTCAGAATTATTAGTGCGCCGTGGAAAAGCACGAGGTTTTAAGTGTAGAATGCATACCATTTTAGGTTAATGCAGATACAAAAACTTCATAAAAATCCTTCTCACTACTCAGATTATGATATTTCAATGATTTTGTATTGCGATGCAGGTTTCAATTTTCTTCCTCATATTCATCATATTAGAATGCCAAAAAGGTTAGTCATGCCATAAAAATATCGAATCATACAGTTTCAGCCAGAGCATGGTCTGCATAGCTTTTCAGTAAAGTCAGGAAACAATTGCAGAGCAGTGTCCCCTACAAGGATGAATCAACTTGTTTGTAAAGGTTCATGGATGATATTCAAATCACCCTCGGATCAAAGGTTTAGAGAAGTCACACTGTACTGAAGATTACAGGTTCACTCTGCAATTTAGGCCTCCATGGAGTAGAGTGTGCAATGAGCCAAACATTGTTTAAATTGATGAAGATAAAAAAAAATGAAACACATGACCATTGAAGTATCTTTGACCATCCTACCAAAAGAGAAACAAATGATGTCCTAGCAGAACATCGTTTTATTTTATTTGAAATAGGCCCTAGGTCAGCCATAAACTATCATGTCTCCATTGCAAGACAAAGTCGACAAATGTTACAACAAATGCACATAAAATCATGCAAGTGTGCATGTTTATATAGAGGAGAGAGCTATAGTAGGTAAACTAGTGGATAATTGAGAGAACAAATAATCCTCACCCGATGAGTTAAGCAGTGCCTTGACAGCATCAAAGTTCTTGTATGTATAGCCCACAAAACTTAAATCCTTGGGATTTAGGTGTATCTATGTAGGGTACCATTAAGGTCAATGTTAGATGCCTTAATAACCATCAACTGAACACAAAAAGAACTAAACCACTTAAGTAATTGAAGTGGACACATAATATTGACAATCAATAGATTGATACCACAAAAATAAACTTAGACGAGCATTTTGTATTCAAGAAAGTTGAAAGAGTTTTTGAAACCATGTTTTTGAAATTTCAACAACTTATTTTCTTAATCATGATATTTTAATCCATAGAAGTTTTGGTATTATGTAGAAAACCAAGGATATTTCAATCTCATTTGAACACGTTAGGAGGGAGGGAGGGAGGGAGAGACCAAAATTATTGGACAGCTGTGGTAAAGAAGGATCTAATTGCAAGTGATCTTCAAACTGAAGAGAATTAGCGACAACGATTCATATAGCCCATCCCAAATATATGCATACATAGCTTAATTGTAGAGAGAAGGATGTTTAAGAGAAGCAGCTGGTGAAGTATTGAGTCTGAGAATATCCTGAAACCCCAAATTATTTAAACTATTGAATCTAGCAAGTGTATATGTTTAGCTTCCAATAAGTAAATGTGCTCGTCTAATGCTCAAAAGGTGATCTTTCTGCTTATATCATTCAAGTACGTTGCATAGGAAAATAAGCATAACAATATCATCTATACAGAATACCAAAGGTATGATAGACTGACAAGTAAATAGATATTCAGTAACAAACCTTTCGTGAGGGTCCTGAGCCAGATCTTGCTGCAGTTGGAGGATTCATCTATTGAGAAATCAAGAAAATATTTGCATGAATGAGGTTATCGAAAAAAGCAACAAAACAAATTGGAATTCGTGAATAAAATTGAATATATGAAGTAAAAAGGTGATAATTCTGAGAAGATAAACATATTCAAGAGCTTTCAGAAAACTAAACTGCAAGCACTATAGAATGAGAGATTTAAATTCACTATTATATTGCAGATTCACAGATTAGCTTGCGATTTAAAGATGTCTCTTGAGAAGTCTAGGCCTTCTGTTAGATAACATCTTTACAAGAGACCAAAGAAGACCCACACTGCTAAAACAAGCATGTAAAATTCATTAGAATAACATGATTTCAAAACCTCAATCGAAGGGCCAATATTTCTAGAATGTTGAATATTTTCTGTACTTGAAGCAAAAGAAGAGAACACGGATTGAAATAATAAAGAAGTGATGAGAGCATACTTCATCAAACTTCATAAAATTCTGGGTATCCAGCTCCCCATTAACCTCTGGTTTAAATGCTGCTTCCATTTCATATAGCTTTTCCCATACTATATCCTTGAACCAAGGATGAGCCTGATACACATTCACTAGTATGAAAATGAGTTCGAATTCATATATATATATATATATATATATATGTGTGAGAGAGAGACTAAATGATAGTAATTCACAAAAACTTTACCTTGATTTGGCCTGCTCCTCCAGTACCAAGCCTATGTTCAACATCACATAATAGCCTACAGATAAGATCTTTCGCTTGAGGGCTCAAATTAGCATCTTCAGGAAACTTCAAGTGATTTCTCCAATGAACAATCTGGCAGCCGTATAAAACTTGGATCAGAATACAATTATTTCAACAGTAACAAGTCATCGGTACAAGTCATTCCCAGCCTTATTTTTATTTTAGTTATTCCCAAATGCGTACTGGCAGCTTATGGATGATGAGCCAATTAAAAGGCAACGGTTTCCAAGATAACAGCAGTCGAATGCCTGTAATCGTAATTGTTATGCACTTGCTGTAACTCAAGTACCGATTTGACAGTATTGTGGGAATACACTGTCATATCACTACTCTGCATCTCTTCGGCCAACAGCTGGCAAGTGGTAACAGCAGGCTTGACATAGGAATTATTGATATTAGGTTTGCTTGGTCCAACTAAAACTATAGTGACATGTACAGCAAAGTCCTCAACCAGGACTGGACATGTAAACAGGGAGAAAGTAGGGTCCGAAGCATCTGCTCTTGAGTTCATTTAGAAAGGCAATCCACCACATAATATAAGAGATGAGTGCAAACTTCTTCCACCAGACAAAAGGGGGGAGTGGATAATCTATTTATTTATTTATTTTCTTTTTGGTTCAAATTTCTGGCTAAGAACCTAAAGAGTTTTTACTTGGAGGTGCAAGTTATGCCTAAGAAATTCCAAACTTAAGGTTCCTACTTGTGTAGGCACTTTTCAGAAGGTAATATAATTGTGTCCATGAAAGAAGTTTCGGGTTTATCTCTGTTAACTTAAAACCAAATTGGTGGTAGTTCGATAGTTCTTGGCACTCTTAAATTGCGGTAACATGAGTAGAATCTGAACACACCCACAAACAAAGCTAACTGAAAAGAACACAATATAGGAGTAGACATTATGGGGAAACAAACTCGAAGCATATCACATGCCAACTTATATTACCTTCCTGCAAGTGGTCATTGGATCATCGGAATAGAATGGGGGGTAGCCAATAAGCATTTCATACATAATTGCACCCAGCGACCACCTGCAGCATATTTAGAGGATATAACAAGGCAAGCAATAAATAAGTTACATTATAGTTCTCTTTCCTTAGTACAACACAAGCAGCCAAAATTTTACCAAGCAGCTCAGCTTCTATATAGAACTATACAATCAATCACAAATCCAAAGAAATGGCAGTTCTTCAGATGCTCACCTCAAGACTCCAAAACCACATTTATATCAGAAAATTACTTTCAATAAGTTAATGAGGTGCAAAGTACTGAAAATTATGATATGACACGGACAAACAGCAAAGTTACACAAGTTTGGAATCCAATAGGTGCAATCTGTGGGAAAAGGGAAATATTTTATAGTATACATCAGCAATAACCAGGTTTTCTATTAGTTCAGCTCCCCAGTTAAAGGTCAGGTTGGTAAGGTGCCTATATTCAAAAGGTACAGGCATAACAGTACTTTAACATGCATGTCGATATTAGTTATCTGATCTATCACGAGAATGATAGAAAACTGAACTAAAGACACAAGGACAGACTCACCAGTCACACTCCATGCCATATCCTTTCTTCAATAGCACTTCAGGGGCAATATAGTCTGGCGTACCAACAGTTGAAAATGCCTTTTGAAAGATAACAAGAAAAGAAGAAGATAATTACTCAAAGCAATCAAAAAGTACGGTATATCAGATAGTACCATCCCTCAATCTTATCAATGGCAGATGTATGCCACTGGTCTAAACTAAAAGAATGCGGAGATGGAAAAGTAGCACTTGAAATTTATAGGAACAAATTGAAAGTCTCAAAGTTACAACTTAAATTGTTTTCAGTTTATGCCATTAACAAACACAGTGCAGTGGTCAACGGTTCACTGTAAAGTCTCCAAGTCAATTTGAGCGTTACCAAGCTTTTCTTCNTACCAACAGTTGAAAATGCCTTTTGAAAGATAACAAGAAAAGAAGAAGATAATTACTCAAAGCAATCAAAAAGTACGGTATATCAGATAGTACCATCCCTCAATCTTATCAATGGCAGATGTATGCCACTGGTCTAAACTAAAAGAATGCGGAGATGGAAAAGTAGCACTTGAAATTTATAGGAACAAATTGAAAGTCTCAAAGTTACAACTTAAATTGTTTTCAGTTTATGCCATTAACAAACACAGTGCAGTGGTCAACGGTTCACTGTAAAGTCTCCAAGTCAATTTGAGCGTTACCAAGCTTTTCTTCGCACAGATGTCTTATTTGACTTTTGATCAATATATAACATGAGGATGCCCCTATTATTCAGTAGTTCCATTGGAATAAAAGAAATTTTCTCGGTAATCATAATAATCCACACGAAGATATGATCTCCCAGAAATCAAGAGTAGTTTTCTCTTCCCAAAACCACATAATCAAAGTTAGTAGAGTATAATCACTTTAAACTATTTAATTGTAACGTGGGATTATATTAAATGCATGATTTGGGTGAGAATTTAAATTTAAAAGACATTAACTTCAGGTTAAGACGAAGAAGTCAGTCAAACTAACATAATTTTGGACAAGACTTAACAGAGTATTATAAGCCTTCATAATTTCAAAATGGTGCTAAATGTCAAGAACAATTAACACAAAAAAGCCTCAAATTTCATGTAATGTAAATGTATAAACGCCCATCTCGTTAAGCAATACGATTCCAATTTTCTTATAGTTATTTTTCCTTTATCTTTTGGGCATTAATCACACATAAGAATAGGCATAATACTCAGTCCTGCAGGATATGTACAAAAAAATATTTCAAGCACGTTTTTTGATTTCTCACCAACTTCCTCCTATTCATCTGCCAATGCTGAAGCTGTTCTTGAGGGCTTCTCCAGTGACTACTATTGGCAGCATCTGGAAAGCGGTCATCAATGTCCATCGGTTCCCTTGTATTCTCATCACTCAAGGCCTCGTTTTCATTTACAGTAGATAAAGTTCGACAATCAAGAGGCTTGCA
>CAIGRL010301246.1:0-10288 GCA_903798325.1 Fraxinus xanthoxyloides
CCTCCAAAAGTTGGAAAATGTGGAAAGGTAGAAAAAAATTTCGGAGAAAATTTTCCTATTAAACGGGTGCAAATGTTGGATTTTTTTTCATTTTACATGGAAAATCATAACTATAAAACGAGGCCTAAAAATAACTTTAGCAACTTTAATGAATAGAACAATGACAAAATGGATAGAGACTTAATATTATATAAATCATGAGTCAATTATATATCAGCACAATCCAACTCGCCTATTTTAATCTTTGTTAATAAGTTGTCCCAACTCAAGCCAACCTAATCGATACTTAATTGGAATGTGTTGGGTTGGGTTGAATTTCAACATTTACACAGATTGGATTGAGTTGGATTAAATTGTGATCAAATCGATCATGTTGAGTTGAGTTTAGGTTTAGGTAAAAAATCGATCCGACCCGACCCAACACAACTCATGGCCAACCCTATCCGCACATATAATACGTACACCAATAATTTTTCAACTTGTATATTATCATCGACTTTTTGTTAAAAGACGTCTACGCTGGAACCAACGAGTCCATATCCAATCGTACCGACCCGAGTTCAACTGGGCCATATTCAAGACGATCTTTTGACGACTGGGCGGGAGAGAGAGTTGCAACCAATTTTTTGTTTTTCGGCACCATTGGCTTCACTCGAACCGTCTCTGCCCAGGTAAATATATGAATAACCTCTTTTTATTAACATTTTTGTTTTTGCCACCTTTCACACTGTACGTATATCGAATGTGTGTATTTCTCAGATTTGTGATCATTTCTCGTCTGCTAGAACTGTTTTTTTTTTTTTATTGATTTGGGATTTTACAGGTTTTAATTTAGAGAATTTACAAGACTGAAACTTATATTGAATCTTACGTGCAAAGAAGAAAACTACATACCGGAATATATGTTATATATAATGAGATACATAGGATCACATGGAGTTGCTGCGCTACATAGATATAAGTACCGTGGACTGGATCACCCATATGTAGCCAAATATGTGCTCCAACCTTTTTGGCCTCGCTCTGTTCATTTTTTCCCTCTTTGGATGCAGTAAGTCCCTTTTTGATTTTTCTTTATCTTTTCATCTGCGCTTTTACTTCATTCTTGAGTAAATTACATGTCTGAGTTTATGTTGAAGTATGCGATGAAAGCCAAATGTTTCAGTTGCATATGCAATAAATCTATTGTTTTCAGAAATTGCTCAAGACACAAAGATTGTACCCTGCCTTGTTTCAGATTGGAAGTTTTAGTTACTCTTGTCTATATGAATGGTTGGCTTTANTACCGTGGACTGGATCACCCATATGTAGCCAAATATGTGCTCCAACCTTTTTGGCCTCGCTCTGTTCATTTTTTCCCTCTTTGGATGCAGTAAGTCCCTTTTTGATTTTTCTTTATCTTTTCATCTGCGCTTTTACTTCATTCTTGAGTAAATTACATGTCTGAGTTTATGTTGAAGTATGCGATGAAAGCCAAATGTTTCAGTTGCATATGCAATAAATCTATTGTTTTCAGAAATTGCTCAAGACACAAAGATTGTACCCTGCCTTGTTTCAGATTGGAAGTTTTAGTTACTCTTGTCTATATGAATGGTTGGCTTTATGTATTTATGAAGAGATATTTGACATTAAACAGGGAAGCAATTGTTTCGGTGTAATCAAAATATTAAAGTGAATACTCCTAAGTTTTTTAAGAGGGACAACCCAGCTTGTTAATGTGCTTCTGATTCATTATTTTTGCGCAAGTCCTATGATCTGGAAAGTTTCCTTAGCTACGAATAATAGATTGTTAATGCTATGCATAAATCCAAAAAAAAAAAAAATCTCGATAGCTACGCATAATAGATTATTAATGCTATGCATAAATGCAAAAAATTTCTTGTGCCTTTCTATAAGATATTTGGCGACAAGTGTTGCTGTTTTCCTTGATCATCACTAACATTTTTCCTTTTTTTCTGTGCTTGTACCGGATAATTTCAGACCTAACATGGTAAATATTCTCACAAACTACATATCCATATATTTTTCTGTGCTTGTTCACTCAAAGGCTATGCTCTAACCTTTTTTTTCTTTCCATCATCTGGATTACACTTACAGGATTCATGTTTTTGGTCACATCTGCATTGCTTGGCTATGTGAGTATTCTCTCTGTGTGCATGAAGTACACGTCTTGATGAAACTCTTGGATTTCTTTCTGCATTTGTTTTAGTGTTTTAATGATTGATAGTTATGGGGTCTTGTAGACTTGAACTCTGCATTTTGTTACAGTAAGAGTGCTAGTTGAAACTTGGTCTATTGAAGTAGTTGAGAAAAGGATAATAATTGATTATATGGATATTTATTTGGAAGTACAGGACTGGATTTGGTGTGTCTGTCTTAATTATCATAAACCCCACTGTTGGTGTCAAACCCGGTTCAATTAGCTGCTCCCAAAATTTGGAATAAAGCGTGCTTACAAAATGCAACTTTACTTAAAAAATGAGTTGCACTGGATGATGACAATATTATTGTGCCTCTTCACTTGGCATTCTCGAGAGAAGACATTATTCTAGGGTTTTCTCAAATCATCCGTTTTCTCTCTTTGGCTGCGCGATTCTGATACTTCTCTCTAATTTCTTTGTGAAACCAAAATCAAATCTCTGATTTGATGTTGTTTTGTGATATAGAGTGGTTCCTTAGTTGTGTTATTCTTAGTTAATATCTATATGAAGTATTCGCGAGGCTGTTATGTTGATTATGATGTTTTAGTGGTCGATTCTTTGTGATTCGAGTGAATCAACTGCTGTACTTAGAGAGATAAGTGTTCTTGTACATTCTTTGTTCTTGTAACTTTGTTGCCATATTTGGGCTTTATAGTGGAACCGAGCATTATCCATATTAATGGATGTTCAACGAGGGATGTAGGTGTTGGATGTGATCACCGAACCTCCGGGGCTTAGGCCGAAACATATCGACTGTGTTCTTTTGATTCTGCACTTTTTTTTCATTTTACAAACATTATGTTTGGTAATCTTGATCTAATATCGTGTGTCCTGGCCTAACACCCACAATGACCTATGAGAGGCCAGGTGTTTTATAACTACCCTATATTAACACCTTTGAAGAGTTTCATCTGAATTCTTTGCAGATACCTGGCCTCCTTTAACCTTTCAGGAGATAACCTGGCTTTCAAGATTTTACTTAATTGTCTGTTATTGAGATGACAAACCATCTTGAACAAATTTCTGTTGAATTTGTGGCAAATTACTCTAGTTTTAAGTTGCATGTTGATGGTGAAATTTTTCTCTTGATTGTTAGTTACTTCGTTCTCACTAAGGTTCTTTTGCAGATATATTCACCACAGTTGGATTCACCTCCACCAAGATGGGTTTGTTTTGCCCATGGATTGCTATGTTCAAGTTTCTATAAGCAATATTTCGTTATCTGTTTGGTAAAGCTGTCTCTGATTTTATGACCGGAAAACTAATTATACAACTCCTGCAGAGAGCATAGTTTTATTTGCCTTGCAGTACTGTTTTAAACTCGTATAGTGGTTCAGAGGTTTCTAAGGGGCAATTTGATATTCCCATTTTTTATTTGTATGACCAACTTTGTTGAATTCACTATTATTTGACCTGAAACTATAATTATATTTTATAATCTGCCGCAACACTACAACCTGGGAAGTGGGGAAACACTTTTATTAACTAATTTTTTTTTTCTTTATTCTGTGATATCTATACCAAAACATCTAATCCTATACATACTCTCTGCAGTGCTAATCCTATTATTGATCATAACTTTTAAGGGATTATTTATCTCGTACTGGTATAATTGGCAACTACCCGCATCTGGTCTTAGTTGGAACTGGGCTTGCATTTGGATTTCTCGTGGTAAGATATCTTCAGTTGGTTGACCTTGTGATTATCTCATTCTGGTTAGTAAATTCTTCAGTAAGAAATACTGTTGTATCTAAACTGTCATAAATATTAGTCTTAGGAGCAACAATTTTTTTTAATTGCAAAATTTGTGAATGAACTCTTATACTCAAGTGAATGCAGGAAACTTGAAATGCTAGGGTTTAGGTATATACTTACATGGTTCATGTTATCCATGTTGGTTTCTGTGATTCAGACTTCGCGGTTTGCCTGTGGCCTAAGAAACTTATCTCATGTTGCTAACTAAAATTGTTTTTCAGGGAAGGATAATTCTGTCTCACCTGTCTGATGAGCTAGGGGCTTGAAAACTAGTATGTATGATATTATTTCAAGTTGAATGCTGTGAACTTGTAATTGTGAGATCGCTCAATTATATTGTTGTGGATAGTGTTTCTTATCCATAAACTGCCCAAATTTTAATTATATAGTCAATTTGAATATTATGTGTACTAGTTGTGTACTATTGCCTATGTGAACTGGTGAATTGGGAGATTTTACAATTATCTTGTTGTGGGAAATGTTTCCTATCCACAAAACGGCCAAAAGTTTAATGATATGGACAAATTGATAGATCAGATACTGCATTATGATGTTTACTATTTTCTGCCTGGACTTGCATTGCATTTCTGCTGGTATTTCTTGGACCTTGTTTCCTCGGTGGGATATAGTTTTTTGAAGACTATCGTAACGCAATTAAATTAGGGAGATATCAATTTATGATAACGGTCTTGGTTAACTTTCCATTCATTGTTTCTGCATATTGGCGGGCATAATCTCATTTGGGAGATTTTAATTGTTGAAATTAAGGTAAAGTCTTAAATTTGATAAGTTGCTATCTGTCTCGTATTTGGCTATCCATGATCCTTTCCATTTAATGTTATCCTGTGCAGTCTTTATTTTATCTGCCTTTTGCCATTACTGCCACTGCCAGACTAAATGACAGGCATGTTTACACTTGCTCAGCTTATGAATTTCATTACTAGTATTTCAGCTAGAGCTCGGAGAATATGGAATATTTATTTGATTTGTTAACACTGTCATATTGCTGCAGAGTTCCTTTAGTGGATGAGTTCGGTTACCGTGTATACACAGGTATGACATTTTCTAAATTTACAAAGGGACCTCTTTTAACCTGCTTCTTTTGATTTATCCTCGCCCCTAGGAAGAGTATTGAATTTTCTACACTGATAGATTTTATTTTATTTTCGTTTTTCTATTTTAAACCAACAAAGTTGTTTCTTGTGCTGCAATTGGATTGGAGAGTCTAATATTGGCCCACTAGAGCTGGGCCTTGCACGGCCCTGCTTCATTGAAGGCACAGATAGAGATAGTACCCTGAAAGTTCTTGGAATTTATTCAGTGTTTTGGCTTCTGATTCAAGACTTTCAATCATTCTTTGAGACAGCTTTTCCATTTTCTGTTTGTACTTTCTGCATGGAATTTTGTTTTGCTGCACTCGGTGTTACTCTACCTGCACTTTGACTCTTGAGTCGTTCATGAAATTACAACAGCTCTGGGTTCCAGGTAAGAAATCGTTTTGGGTTGTTCTTATTTTGAATGGAGATGTGGGGTTCAGAATTTTAACATCTTCTTTGACATATGCATAGGTGGATGAAAGTGTGGCATTATGTCCACAAAGATGGCAGTGATTGGTGAACAAGATTTTATTTTGAATGTTTTTCAACATAAAAATGCTTCAGGGTAACTAGCTTGAGATGTGATTACATTATGATCTGAACCTCAAGGTTTACTTTACTGACATGTCCCATTTTAATGATTTCTATACCCATTTATTGCTTGCTTGCTTGCTTGTTGCGTGTTAACTGCTAACACACAGGAAATGATTTTAAATGTAATACAGTAGAATTTGACTAAAAAAACCTTTGGTGGATTAAGTTCTAAAGTTTATTTTAATGATTTGTGTGAAACTTTTCCTTTACTATTCAAAGGGTTGATCGAAGACGGTCTCATATTTTCCAACTTTAACAGACAAATTATCCCAATAATAGTTATATTACCTTGTTTGATAGTACAATTTATTTCTAAATAGTAAATTTTGGTAGAATGTGTAGTTAAGAAGTAAGTCTTTGTTTGATTCTCATTTTTTTTTTTCAAACCGCATGATTATTTTTTAACTATACATTCAAACAATAAAATATTTTATATGTAAATTCAAAAAAAAATTCTTACTTTTTAACTACACAACCTAAAAAAATACTATTCAAAACTTTTTAAAATAAAATAAAATAATGGGCATCAAATATGGGTTAAGTTCGTTTTTATTTATGTGAAGAATATTTTATTGTAAAAATGAGTATATATATATAAAAATAGAATGAGAAAGCATTGTTGTTGAAGAATGTGTAATTAGAAGGAAGTAAAAAAAAATTATTTAGATTAAAAAAAAAAAAAGGGGGAGGATGAAACACGGGTGAACATGTTCCGGTAAATAGAGTGGAAACCATGGTCAATAAAGGCAACTGCCAGAAGTTCCCAGATGTAAAACAGGGAAGGTCCACCAACCGAACCGGCAATGACGCCGGTGACGGTTTACCTGTAACCCATCCAATAGAATTTTGACATCTGTTCTCCTCAACCACCCACGCACTCCACGACACGTGTCCCCTCGCCGACGCCGTCGTCAAACTCCAACCCTGCTTGGATTTTTCCGTCAACCGATAAAAGTACAAAGTCATCTATACGATGTCGTTTTGAAAGTCGTCATCATGAAAAAAAAAAATAACGTTAAACGTCTGTCTTCCTCTGCATTTATTTTTCGCCGGTCAACAAACCTTATTGCTCTTATCTCCTACATTCCTCTCTTTTTCTCTATATATATACTCCTCTCTCTCTCTCTCTAGAATAATACAGATCGGCCGTGATCTATGGAAGACGACGATGAAATCCAGTCACATCCATCGCCGGCTTCTAATGGTAGAATTACGGTGACTGTGGCGGCTGCGCCCCCGATGATGCCCCAGAATACTCTGACGCTTGCTCTACCGATACAGCAGCAGAAGGTTGGGGGAACTGGGGGAGGAAGAGAGGATTGTTGGAGCGAAGGCGCCACGGCGGTGTTAATTGAAGCCTGGGGGGAGAGGTACCTTGAGCTGAGCCGTGGGAATCTGAAGCAAAAGCACTGGAAAGATGTGGCGGACATTGTGGGCAGCCGAGAGGATTATATGAAGACTCCGAAAACCGATGTTCAGTGCAAGAACCGGATCGATACAGTGAAGAAGAAGTACAAGACGGAGAAGGCTAAGATCGCGGCGGGCGGTGGGCCGAGTAAGTGGCGGTTTTATGAGAAGATGGATGAATTGATCGGCCCGACGGCGAAGATGAGCTCCGGGAGTGGAGGTGGGTCGGCCGGGAATGCAAACGTGCAATCTGGAAGCCAAAGGGTGCCTATGGGGATCCCTGTTGGGACTAGATCCGGCTCGGTTTCTCAGTTCCGGCAACAGGAGAGATTTCAGGTTCAGCAACAGCCAAAGCCGCAATTTCGGAAAAGGCCTCCGGTGGACTCGGATGAGGAGTCCGAGCCGGAGCCGGAGCCTTCTGCCGATTCATCAGATGGTTTACCTCCAGAAAGTTATAAGCGGCCAATGGTCAAGAGGGAAATGAATCAAATGATGATGGTGAATGCTAGTGCACCAAGGTCTGAAATGATGAACAGAAAAATGAATGAAGAAACTGCTGTTGTGAATACCACCAATGACAAGAATAGCAATGAGACAAATTGGGGAAATTCTGTTCGGGAGTTGACGCGGGCAATCTTGAAATTTGGGGAGTCGTATGAACAAGCAGAGAACTCGAAAATGCAGCAGTTGGTAGAGATGGAAAAGCAGAGGATGAAATTTATGAAGGAGATGGAGTTGCAGAGGATGCAGTTCTTCATGAAAACACAATTGGATCTTTCACAATTGAAGAATAAAAGGAGGAATGGAAACAACAATAATCATCATACCACCAATAACACTGATAGCAGTAATTAAGAATGTTGTTTGTATTTTTTAGAATTTAGATCGATCCATTGAATGGATGGTAGAAGGAGTTGACCCTTGTGTTTATTTTTACCTTATTGTATTGTGAAATGTTCCTCAAGAACAAGTTAATTTTGTTAAATATTATTATGCACAATCAATCAAAGTGTGTTTGTGTTTCTTTTTCATTCTTGTATTCATTTTAGTAGCTCTACTTGTTCTTCAGATTACAAAGAAAGAAGCCAACTTCTATTTACTTGAAGTAGATGCTCGTAATCGACTTCTAATAAATTTGTTATTCTATCACGACACCGATCTAGTTAAGAGAATGAGGTATTGAGTGCTTTCGAGTAATAGTTGCCCACATGCTTGCCTAGCTAATCTAAAATTGTAAACTCGACTGTGTTGAGTTCTTTGTGGTGATAGTAGGTAAACACTTGTTTAAGCTAATTTAGTAGTTTGAACTTAGTCGTATTGGATCTTGATTTTGAGCTCACATTATCAAGAATCATGCTACATGTCGAGTGCTCATGCGTTTAGAATAATCCATATTTCTTTTATTTGGTAGAACCTATTTTTTAGCTCATAGGGCCTAAAAAATGGCCATATCATCTAACAAGGAACTGTCAAAAATAGTCATGCACTAACGCAAAATATTGTTTGGTTGTTGAAAATATTTTGCAACCGTGGTGGTCGATCCATGATCATGTTTTTTTTTTTTATAAGTTTTTTCAATTAATTTTGATTACACAGTGTTTATCTAATTTTTAAGTTTGTTAGTATTTAGAGAAATTTCTATCAAGAGGAAAGTAGAATTGAATACCTCATAATTTTAATTTGAACTATGTTACGCGCTATAACCCAATCCGTCAACTTGTGGCCCAAGGTTAAAAGAGTGAATTAGGCCCAATACGGGTACATTGAAGATGAATTTTTAATAGTTGTTGTGTTTTTGTCCAAGTTAGTTCCATGTACTCTTGAGTACTCTAAAGGATACTGTTTTTCTGAAATGGTGAAAGGGACTCATCCTAGGTATGGTGTTCTGGACCACATTCGATTCCAATCCTTGCTTGGTTCTTTTCAAAATCTCTAGCTGCTCTCACATTTTGGCTTCAGGCTTCACTCTTCACATCCGACAAGATTAACTAATTTTCGGATTAGTTTTTGTAAGACTAATTAATGTGGAACATAAATTAATTAAAGTGGTTTATTATTTCTATAATTGTATTGACCCATTGAAAAGTGACAGTTTAATAATTGTCAACTTTGATGAAAAGTGGGTAATTTTTTTTTTCATGGCTAATGAAACCGTCTCTCTCTGATTATAAATGTGAATGATTAAATTAAAACATTCAATTACATAGAGGAGAAAAGAGAGAACGATTTCTTGATTTACTAGTTTCTCTTTTACAAGTTTAAATATTTCAATTATTGCTATGGATCAATGTATGTTTTTTGATCAATTAAATTAATATGTGAAAATTATGAATTCTAGAGATCTTGGTATTAGGGTTCATTAATTGCTTACATGTGGTATCAGAGTCAAGTTAGTGTCTTTCACTGTAGACATATATTCTGCTTATTGCTCAAAAATGCTAATAAAATGATGAATTTATTATGTATTTTGCGGCTCAATAAGAATATGTAAAACTGTAAATAAACATTAAGTGGTAAATACTTTGTTTATGTAATTTATGTTCGATTAATGTTGTTTGTTAGTCACCAAAGTGGCCAAACCTTATGGTATTGTGAACACTAAATTACATAATTTATTTGTCAATTGCTCTAGAATTTTATGCTTATAAATGAAGGTGACATCAGGATTATTATTAAAAGTTTATTGACGTTCATATATTATAAAATTATTAAGGATCGTCCAAAGGTTGATCAATTAATTTTATTAATTTTAAACCTAATCGTGGTTAATTGATATATTTAGTTGGACGTGTTTTGCATATCTAAAAATAACTGACATGTCTGATTATGGTATATTTAATTAACAATTAATTGAAATCAACTAACATCATTATGTTTATTATGATGGTATAATGTAGTATCACCTGAATGATAACTATTGTATACATTTAATGCTATATGAATCTGAATTTAAGTGTTTAAGTCAAAATTCAAAGTATTAATGTTAGAGCATTTTATATTTTGCAATGTATGTACCCGTTTCCGTGCATTCACATGCTTAATCTATATCACTGTTCAATAAGCTCAATTTCTCTGAATGGTGTAAATGAGTCCAGTTCAACTTAGGTGTTTAGGACTTCGACTTGTCACTTCAATATGAGAAACTTGCTGATCTCACTAAGGAAAGCAATGTAAACAAATAACAACTATTCTTTATGCATCTCTTGTAATGAGCTTAATGTATGCTCGAACTTG
>CAIGRL010301263.1:0-12266 GCA_903798325.1 Fraxinus xanthoxyloides
AAAAAAAAATTAAAAAAATACAATTTGTTTCCGGCGGAAAAGTGCACCTTCATAAGGCAAAGATACTTTTCTTTATAACCATCCATTTAAATTGTCGTATAAACTTTATTGAAAAAGTAGATTCGCTGTTGAACCAAAATAAATTTTCAAATTTTTTTAAGGGAAAATTGCAGTCATGGTACCAACTTTTTAATTTTTTACAAATTTGGCCCAAATCTTTGTTTTGTGTCATCCACAGTACCAAACATTTAAACAATTCGCACCCGTAGTCCAAATGGACGATTTCCGTCCAGTTGACCGTTAGTTGACCAATAATTAAATGTTTGACCAATTTAAAGGGTAAATATGTAATTTTACATTTTTTATATGAAAGAAATTAAAATTAAAAAATTAAAAAACCCAAAAATACCGTTCATTTCTCCACCCCTCCCCTCTTCCCACCTCCACCAACATTCCAATCATCTTCTTTTACACTCACCCCCACACGCCCCTAAGAGCATGAACCGTCGCCCTAGATGCAACGGCTGCACAGGCATGGGGATGTCATTGAGACGGCTGAGCCTGAATCACCAACGTCAAACCCGGCCCCATTCCACAAGAGGGAGCGAGGAGCTGAGGAAGAGTGAGAGTGCTTTTCTTCTTGCTTATTTAGGGCTCGGCACAGTTATTCTTGTTGAGGTTATTTTCTTGCTGCCTCATGTGGGTTTTGTTAGTAGTTCAGTGTCCCCTTTACTTTTATGCGTGTCGAAATTCATTGCAGTACTTTGATGTTCATATTTGTTAGCGCGACTTGTTTATTAAAGACAAAATTTGTCGTAGTGGTGGGAGGATGAGGCGGTGGTGTTGGTGCCAACTGTTTTGGTTTTGGGTTTAGTTGGAGGTGAGGTGAGATGGGGTGGAGTGGGGTAATTGGAGAAGATAATAGATTATTATTTTTTTGATTTAATTATTTTATTTTAGTTCTTTTTTATATGAAAAAAAGTTACTATTTTGCCCATTTAAAATCTGGTCAAATCCACTATACTTGGTCAACTAAAGATCAAATTGGACAGAAACCGTCACATTTGGACTATAGATGCGAATTTTTTAAATGTTTGGTACTGTGGGTGACACAAAACAAAGGTTTGGGTAAAGTCTATAAAAAAGTGAAAGATTTGGTACCGCGCCTGCAATTTTCCCTTTTTGAACGAAGCAATCGATTATTGAAATAAATATATAAAATAACCTAATACGAATCTTCTTCTTTCTTTTACGAAAAAAAATAGAGCATGAAATTTTGATAAAACCGATTACTCGTTTTTTTTTTAATTATTTTTAGAATTTTGGTTCTTAATATGAAAGAAAATTCTTTCTCCCTCGATTTTAATTCTTTCGTTCAATTGTTATTTCAAAAATTTTATAATTCAAAATTTAACATTCGTAATTTTAAACTAATTTCTAATTCATTATTATTTTATTGGAAAAGCGTAATTATCATCTTTATTATTATTATTATAAATAAATATTGATTAACACAAAATAAAGTTCCGACAACTGCCCGAAAATCTACCAAACTCCAAACGCAACAGGTCAGCTGCCCGGAATCCCGGCAGGCAAGACCAAAGTCCAAGACCACTTCAATACTTTATATTTTCCCCTTTCCACTTCCACCACCGAACCGCGTTTACCACCACCATCCACCTACTCCGCCGTGGAAGGTGGCGCGTCGAAGACAAGCTAAGACGCTTTTATTAATGCCTACGAAATGGGGCAGGGGCTGAGCTGTGGACAATTCCACGAAAATGATCTGTTCGTCGCAGTCCAAACTGGAGAGCTTGAAACAGTCGAAGCAATGGCCGATGAGAACCCAAATTTGTTGACAGTGAAAACCGTTCATGGAAAGCTCTCTGCACTTCATGTAGCTGCTGCAACTGGTCAGATCGAGGTGGGATTTCTGTGATTTCTAGGATTAGTGATTTTCTTGACGTAATTATGTCTCAGTTTGATCAAATTTTGTTCATTCTGTATATTGATAGGTTCTTTCTGTGCTTTTGGATCGGTGTAGTAATCCAGATATCTTGAATCGCCACAAACAGGTGTGTGTTGTTTGATTCTTGTTTAAGGGAAGCACATCATGTTATTTTTTATGTAATTTCGAGTTGAGATGCATTTTTATTTTCTCACAAACAATTGCGTTGTTTTTCTTTAATTCTGATGGATCAGACTCCATTGATGTTAGCTGCTATGCATGGAAATATTTCCTGCGTGGGAAGACTGATTCAAGCTGGAGCAAATGTATGGTAATTGCATTTTGCTTCAATGTTTTTTTTTTTTCAAAGTATTTATTGACTTAAGTTATTGATTTGATGATGGATTTTTCTTGGGGATTTTCAGATATTGTTGTTTGATACATTACATGGAAGAACCTGTTTGCATTATGCAGCCTACTATGGTCATTCAGATTGCCTACAGTTGATTCTTTCTGCTGCTCATTCTACTCCAGTTGCACAATCTTGGTGTCTGTTTCTTCCATATGTTGTCTTATTTAGGTTTATGATCCCAATGCTTGTCTATTAAAAATGAGGTGCTAATTCCTGTGCTCAAATGGGATGTCAGGGGATTTTCGAGATTTGTTAACATAAGGGATGGAAGAGGTGCAACCGCACTGCATTTGGCAGCTCGTCAAAGACGAAGTGATTGTGTTCACGTTCTATTGAGCAGTGGGGCTCTTGCGTGTGCCTCTACTGGTGGATATAGGTATAACTTTAATATAGTTCTTTTAGCATTTTGTTGCATTCATCAGTTATAATGACAGATAATATTTGCAGCTACCCAGGGAGTACACCTCTTCATTTGGCTGCACGGGGTGGTTCTTTGGACTGTGTCCGGGAATTGCTTGCTTGGGGTGCTGATCGTTTTCAAAGAGATTCCTCTGGGTGAGCCATAAACTTTCTCCGAAACACATGCATTTCTATCGAAGTAACTTAAATTATTGCACATATTGTTTTACTGGTTTCAAGTCTTGCAGCGAATATCAAATGTTGACAATTCTGGTCTCTTGTCTAGCTAATTGAGAAGTTTGGATAGCTTCACTGGGTGATTTCATGTCTCTAAAGAATTCTTTTGTGATCAATAAACCAATCCATGTTACAGTTGACACGTTTTAGGTGAAATCACTTACAGAATATTGGCACTCCAACTCTGAGATGTCTACTTTAACGTTGGTTTTTCTGTCATGGGAACAATGTTCAAACGCAATACCACCAATTGAACCAAACATCATTTTTTACATCATTGCTGCATCCCCGAACCTTGGGAAAAAATATCTGTTCTTTACCATGTTGATATTGCGTTAAATTTTAGTTAACATATTTATTTTCTCATGTTCACAGGTAAAATTAAAATAACTCGTTGATATGGTGTGGTTTCTCTGCAGGAGAATACCTTACATGGTTGCTGTGAAGCACAAACATGAGGCATGTGCTGCACTGTTAAATCCTCTGGCTCCTGAGCCTTTGACTTGGCCGTCGTCCTTGAAGTTTATCAACGAGCTGAGTCCTGAGGCAAAATGTTTATTAGAAAAAGCCCTAATTGAAGCCAATAAAAAGAGAGAAAAAGCTATCTTGATAGAGAAATCTGACTCAATTTCACGACCTTCTAGTTCTGGTGGCACTGACGATGACTTTGAGGTACATAGCCCTGCCAAAAGTATTTTGAATTCCATTTTGCATTAGAGAATGAAGGGCTCTTAAGAATAGATCTCTGCAGATTCTTGATTTAGATTATTTCGAGAACAGCTACTATAATTAAAACTTCTTTTCAGGTAAAGAAAAATTAGAATAATCTTTATCTTGTAGTCTTAAAACCGAAGATACAAAAATATATGATGTCTTTAGAATTTTACAACAATCAGAAAGAGAGGGCCATTTGACTTGAATTCCTAAATTCATCCTTGCAGATTTATTATATAAAGGGTCAAAAGAATGCTCCTTCGGTGATAAATCTTATATCATTGGCTATATTCCTAATTTAAAGATGTGGAACCAATGCTCATGTATAATATATACTGCTTGAGATTCATTTGAAAATGCATACAACCATATTGGGGAAGGTGGAGCGAGAGTGAGACAATGTTCCATTTGCAATATCTCTACTTGCTGCTTGTTTTCAATGAATACTTTATTTAAGAAGATAATTGGAAAAGTATATACTGCTCGAGATTCATTTGAAAATGCATACTATTGGGGAAAGTGGAGCAAGAGTGAGACAACGTTCCATGTACAATATCTCTACTTGCTGCTCGTTTTCAATGAATACTTCATTTAAGAAGATAAATAGACAAGTAATCACATGTACAACTGTGTTCAGTACTCGTAGGTGTGCTTCAAGAACACGAAACACTTCTGGCATGTTGGGTACATTGGATTGGATAGTAATAAAAGAAGAAGATAGTATCTTGTCTATTGTACTCGACAGTCCAAGAGATGGTAGTGTAACTTTGTCGTGAAATGATAACTCTAGAACCAATCTAGTCTTCACCCTTTATAGTCGAGGAATAAAATGCGAATATTCTTATCATGCAGGTGAACGATGCCAAGCTATGTTGCATTTGCTTCGAGCATGAGTGCACAATTGAGGTTCAAGAATGTGGTCATGAGATGTGTGCTCATTGCACTCTGGCTTTGTGCAGTCACAACAAACCCAATTCTGCTGCTAATTCTGCAAAAATTCCACTGTGTCCCTTCTGTCGAACTGGCATTACTCGGTTAGTTGTTGCCAATAATAAAATTGATTGTGAGATGGAGTTGGAGTTCAGTTCGACAATGACTAGAAGAACAAGAAAGTCATCTAATCTTGGTGAAGGCAGCAGCAGCAGCTTCAAGAGTTTTTCATCCTTGGGTTCATTCGGGAGATTAGGTCGCGGTTCAGGAAAGGTTGGTGATGAATGCAACGAGTTTGATAAGGCTTAGGGCTTGGAACCAGTAGAGACTGAGGTTGTATTGTTGCAACACTCTTTATCTTGATAACTTCAGTCTAGCACTAGATTGAAGAGCAATTCGGAATTCTCAAGTCCAAAAAGGGGCTTTATGATTATTAATTTCTTGAATATAGAGGGTTTTTCTCTATTTTATGTGCCCAGTTTCCA
Organism: Fraxinus xanthoxyloides; assembly: GCA_903798325.1. Taxonomy (NCBI): domain Eukaryota; kingdom Viridiplantae; phylum Streptophyta; class Magnoliopsida; order Lamiales; family Oleaceae; genus Fraxinus; species Fraxinus xanthoxyloides. Next base: position 5,126 of record CAIGRL010301263.1, read on the forward strand.
GTGAAAGATATAACTTTTTGTATTACCATACTTGAATAACTCATATCGGGACACATGAAAGATGCCCATACCTCTAAATTCTGTTGCTCTGTGCTTGTTCTTTACTATTTTATTTCGTGGGCTGACCAATATTGTCGAGTTCGCCTTACTATAAGTGTAATGGAACTATAAATACCGTATTACAGTTGAATTGCTGTTAAATTAGATAAACACCCCAAGGAAACTCCCTCACGCATCAATGCAATTAGGCTGAAAATTAGATTTTTAATAGATTTTAATAAAAGTTAATGGAACGTGTAGCTTGAAAGTTGTGTGTAATAAAAATTAATTATGAAAAATTAATTCAATTTCTCGAGTAAGCAAACTTGTGCTTCATAATTCAAGAACAGAAATTATACTTACCTTTTTAGTAGTTTTTGATTGTAAAATGAATGGGAATACTACAAATTGTTGTGACAGAACTTAAAGAAATATATTATTATATGATAATTTAAATTAGGTTATCAATTGGGTAAAAACCCTTAATGGTCCCTAAACTTACAGTACGGGCTAAAAAAATCCTTAAAAGTTTAAATTGAACTTTAATAATCCCTTTTAAGTCATGAACTGAATTAGTACCAAAAATGAATTACGTCTAAAAATACTAATACACGTCTTACCTGAACTATGAATTGACGACGTGGCATCTCGTTTGACATTACTTTGACACCTAATACGGTAACAAGAATAAATCTCAACATTTCTTATGGAAAATACGCTTTTAATGACTTGTATTGTGAAAGCACCTAATGCGATTTTATCTTCGTTAGTGTATTAAATGTCAAAGTAAAACAAGATATGATGAAAAGTCCATTAGTGACATAAAGTTAAGGGACTATTGAAGTTCAATTTAAAGTTTGGGGACATATTTGAAATAGTGTATAGCTTGAGGACCATTCAATTCTTTTTTTTACCCATTATCAACTTATAGGTTCAAAGGAGTTACTGAACTTAAATGAATTCAGATACGAAGAGGACATGGGAATAACCAAAAAGAACTGGACACTTTTAGGAAATGCTGTGACAAGGCATTGCATTGAAATTAATTACTATTTTCATCTTTAGCAAATGAAATATTTGATACAATCAAGTACAATTACAACAACTGTTTCAGAGGATACAAGATGTAATAGAATTTTATGAAACCATTAGCAAGTATTTTGGATAGTTCAACTATGGAGTAAAGAAATGGAAGTTGTTACTACATATCAATAATGACCACTATGCCTCTGTTTCTCTCTCCTGGTATCAAGAAGTAATCCACTTCAAGACTAGCAGGTGAGGTTGCCAGAAGCAAAGTAGGCTGAATCATAGTTTACGGGTGAGCATGGCTTGCACCAGGCCGATACTCTCCAATTCCCAGAAGGTCCTGCATATATTTTCAATGATCATGTTTCGGTGTACCAACACACAACTCAGTAGATTTGATTAGAAAATGATAGTTTGTAGCTTATTCTGTTATTCCCTACCAAATTTAAGCAAAAAAAAAATGCAAATATGAGGTCATGTTCGATACAAATTCTTTAACACTTATTTTTCCAAACTGATTTTCAACCGCATAATCTCCCAATAAAATAATTTTGTACGTAAATCCATAACTTTTTCCTACTTTTTAACCACATATTCTCCAAAAAAAAATTGAGGATTCTGGGCCAAGAACCAGATTTTGGACCACTTGACACAATTGTCACTAGTCGGAAAAGGAGAATGTCCATGATCCCTTGTATATTATTAAAATCTTATTCAAATCTGTCAATATATATTGGTTTTGCATCAACTTCATTCTTCAGAAAAGTTGTCAGTTTCAACACTTGAATATTTGGACAGGCATGGACACTTCAAATGTACTGTTAGAATGCTATTTCAATCTCCAATATCTGGTAAATTTCATTTTGTACTAGTTTTGTAATTTCAAGAACAGAAGCTCTCATAATTTCACTATCCCGTCTTCGTATGGAAAATTTTGATATTTGTGTTCAACATCTATACTTTTCAACTTCACTTAAATGCCAGACATCTTGACTTCTATGGTGAGATATATTTAACAAACACCATGGTACATACACAAGAAGGAATCACAAAGCTCACATAATATATTACTATTGATGTACAAAGATTCAACTGCTTAATCTTTGTTCTAAACTGCATGTTATCAGAACTTAAAGCAAGCTCACGGAAATCATAAATGTCTAAATACAGGCAGCCGTAACCTTACTTTCAATTTCAACGATGTATGATCATATATTTAACAGCGTACTAAGACCACATCAAAGCTGGGATGAAAAACAGGTACAAAATCTAGTTATGATATCATCATTAGCTTGCTTTACTGAGTTCGGAAATCATAAAGAATCACCAGAGAAACAAGTTGGTATCGAACAACACCATTCATGAACCAAGAGCCCAATCCAGAACACATTTAGTGGTAACTTACTGAAGTTGAAGGGGAAAGCACGTAAAGTACAAAAATGAAAAACCTAGTTCCACAATCGGGGAATAAGCCTGTCATAAATAAAACTCTACCCAACAAACCATGGAACAACGATTTTCCAAATACCAATGGACACTGCTGGAAAAATGATGTAATTTAAAGTTTATCTATGAAGATAGATCAGTTAAGAGAAAAAGAACTTTTTTAGGACCTGTTCGATGACTCTATGCTAAAGCAGAAGGTAAAAGAGAAAAATTAACAGAAGGTTACATATATAAAGCCCAATGGGGATCATATTCTTGAAATGATATCATGTAACAATAAAAGAACAGTGGAAAGGAAAACTGGAAATTAACTGGAATCATACCATTTGGAAGCAAGGATACACTATTGCGTTGTTGGACTACTAATTCATGGAAGTAGTAATATATGTAACAAGGAATATAACTGAACTTGCATTTCTAAGGCTGGACATAAAACCTGCCTCATGAAAGGTGCAAATTAACATGGAGCTGGATCCCTCGAACAATAATGGGATATCACATAACTATAACCCATGTATTGGTAGTCGAGAAAAACTAACAATAACTACTGGATAAAGAGCATCAATCAGTGGAAAGGTTCACAAAGACAGACTGCTAATTAGGAATACATACCTGGCATGCCTTGTTTTTTGCTCTAGTTTCTGCTGTGCTTGGGATATCATGGTTCGGTTTCAGAAACCTCTTCTCTCGTCGTTCACATGAACCCCATCCATCTGAAAATCTACCACCCCTACAAAAGACATAGAAGAGTAGAACTCAAAGTAAGGAAAATTTTGAAGATAAAAGAATCTTGTAATATTAATATCCGACAAAGTCAAAGAACATACTGCATGTATGCACGAACCACAAATTCAGCACGCTGAACATTACGGTTCTCATCAAATTCAATGGTCTTGTCTTTAATTTCATACGACAGATTGAAGTAAAATGATATCTTTCGCCATCCTGTAGTTAATATAAACAACAATGAATCATGTGATAACAGAAAACTATTTCTGTATGAAAACATAAAGAACAATCTTGCTGCTTCACCTGACTTCTTGATAAAAGGATTTCCAGAAATCGTGATGTAATCACCTTTCTCTAATATCTGTCCAGAAAACATCAAGATAGAGTAACCATACATTCAGATAGCAGAAAACCAACTTTCTTCAGAGGAACAAGACTGGTGATGTTTGTTGCTAGCATTGGTTAACAAGAAATTAAACACATGATTCCACACAAAATTATAACCAGATAACAGAAATAAACATCATGCTATGCGTCTGCAGCCTCATCACGTGTATGATTTAGATATTATGAGCGTGTTCGGTAAAGATTAAAATTGAAAAACTAGCAGTTATTGTTGACTTTTATTAGATGAGTGGGCCCAATAACAACTATATTTTCAATTTCAAGTGAATTTTGAACTATACCGAACACGCCCTATAACTTATTACAGAATCGCAACGCACGTTAATTTCAGGGCTGTTTGGCAGCTGATAATGAAAAGTCAAAAGCTGTTTCTGAGAACAAAAAACTTCTTTTGGACCTTTTTGGATAACTTTCTGACAATGCTTTGTCTTGATTAGAAGAGTTATTAGAGAAAGCTCACCCAAGGTGGTTTCTCTAGAAACTATTCTACAAAAAGAGCATTTATATTATATATATTTGTTGGCAATACCAGTAGGCAGGACTTACAGGTGTTTAACGCAGCCTAATAGAAGACATTGGTCTATCTCAAGAGCTACATAGATCAACTAATCAATATAATTCCAGACTTCATGACAAACATAATTCTTTAAAATACAAGACCTGACATGTATGAAGTAGTCCTATTAAAAGGAATATATGTTATATTCAACAGAATAACATCTCCACCCAGAGTTGCCGCTAGTTTAAAACTTATAATTTTCTCCAACACCCCCAAGAATTCTAAACAGAATTAATAACTGTATTGAACTTAATTACTTCAAATTGGAACCGGTGAGTAAATATCAAATAAACACGTCCAGAAGTTGGAGAATCAGGATCAAAAGGTAAAAGATTAAAAATTCATTGAAATCCGCTGACCGTATTAATTCAAATGGATAAAATTAACGGAATTACTTATCTAAACTACGCCAATCTCACATATCTAGAGAAGCACAAAAATATTTATATTCATAACTCTGCAACTTAGATGAAATTTATAACAAATCCACGAATAACCTACCGCCATAGCTGCATTTTGGTACTCCTTAAAGAGATTAACAGTTGGAAACTGACCATACAAGCTATGTCTCATCTCTCTCCCCTCACCATATCCATAACTCATGGCCATGCACTCCGATCCATTAGGACCATAATTATCGTCATTAATATTATGATTCGTCACTGGCGAATTAGAAGAGTAAAGCGGAGGAGTTTTAGGCATGCGATGCCCGTGCTTCACCATCGCCAGTGGCGAAGGACTCGATTCAGTGAGCTCGGATACACAAGAACTATTGCTTGACCTCGAAATTTTTTGAGGGCGGTGGTTCTGCAGAACCTCTCCGTTGGGATACTGGTAGTGGTTGTGGGGGTTTTTTGGTTGGGGAGAGGGGAGAGGGAACGGAATTGGTGTCAGGGGTTTATTGCGGGGTTTTGAAATGGTGGATTTGGTGGAGGAAGAGAGGGAGGAGGAGGCAGCGGCGGCGGAGTCGATAACTGCCCACAATGCGGCGTCGTCAAGGTCTTTATCGTCGATGATGAACGGCGACGCCATTTTGAGAGAAATAATCAACGTGGAGCTTGACTTTTGTGCCCGGAGAAAATTTGTGCCCTGAACGCTTTCACTGCTTGTACAGATCTGGCGCTGAGCGGGATTTGAATTCGAATTTCATACTATTAAACGACGCCGTATAGTCCCTTTTGAAAGTTTGGGGATTTCGTTATTGTTGGAACTTATTTCCCCATTCGTAGAAAAATTAGGACTGTTATCTTCAAAGTTAGTGGATCCCACAAGACACAAATGGTCAAAAATTGTAGGCTTAAATATTGTTCCAATGACTCTAGTTCTTCAATTAAGTTGGAACAAACAAGAGTTAAATTCTCATTTGTATCCATCTTAGTCGCAAGCAACTGTCGCCGGCGCAAACAAGTGTCAACAAGAATTTGTTTGATTCCTTTACCTTGAACGCAAAGTTGTATTTCAATGCCGCAGGTGCACAGCTTCCTGCAAAAAAATTCCGTTTCAAACAGTTGCTCAACATACAGATTTTCATCATCTGAAACCACACATGAAGAATTAGATGAAAGTCCGCTCGTTTCGACCCTTGAGCTTCGACCCAGCTCATGCCTCTGACGGGATTAAGCCATTAAATTCTCATTTGTAAATTCATTTACATAACTATCCTGAACTGTTGATTGAATTATGTGTATCGCAACGGTGTCACGGTGAACAACAATTGTCTCGGGAATATCAACGTCATCATCGCGAGCTATCTCCAATGTATCCCAAAAATCATTTGCATTACTATCATGTTCATCCGAATGTTCATTTCTACCTTCCGCGTCTTTCTTCCTCACTAAAGTCACGAAAATCGGTGCCCGTTGCACTTTCTTCAAGTCATACATATAACTCACGTCAATATCAAATGTAACATTTAAGGATGAAATTGAATATTGGCAAACTCTCACTATATTGATATCTCAATACCATATTACATCTAGATAAATTGACATTCAGCTTGTTCTGTATATCATGGTACAGTTTCTTGTACGATGTATACTCTGTTATATGTGTTGGCCTGGTACCTTTTATGTTATCCGTCCATTTCCATAACCATCGATCATTTTCATCTAATTCAAAATCACCAAAATAACAAATCAGGAAGAAAAGCCTCATATTTGTGCATGACAAAACAGAATTTGTGTTACGTTCACCCGAAAATTCGGATTACAATTTGGAATAGAAATTAAAAAAACAGAACAACTTTGTTATCGTCTGTTAACAGGCGAAAATTCTCCTGCTGTTAACAGGCGATATCGCCTGTTAACAGGGGTGATTTCGTCTGTTAACCGACGATTTCACGTTAACAGGCAATATCGCATGTTGTTTTCGTAACGTTAAATCGAAAAGTTATGCAGATGAATTTTTTTCCCATTTATGCTTTAAAAATATTATACATCTACTAAAAAATTGTGCCTGTTACATATGTCGAATCTTAATTNTTTCCATAACCATCGATCATTTTCATCTAATTCAAAATCACCAAAATAACAAATCAGGAAGAAAAGCCTCATATTTGTGCATGACAAAACAGAATTTGTGTTACGTTCACCCGAAAATTCGGATTACAATTTGGAATAGAAATTAAAAAAACAGAACAACTCTGTTATCGTCTGTTAACAGGCGAAAATTCTCCTGTTGTTAACGGGCGATATCGCCTGTTAACAGGGGTGATTTCATCTGTTAACCGACGATTTCACGTTAACAGGCGATATCGCATGTTGTTTTCGTAACGTTAAATCGAAAAGTTATGCGATGAATTTTTTTCCCATTTATGCTTTAAAAATATTATACATCTGCTAAAAAAATTGTGCCTGTTACATATGTCAAATCTTAATTTATCGAATAAAAAACATACACATTTCACGATTACGAAAATATACTTACCGATTCGTA
>CAIGRL010301282.1:0-21617 GCA_903798325.1 Fraxinus xanthoxyloides
TATGAGTTTTAGTTATATTCTTTTTTCTACGTGAGGGCACTTCTAAGTAGTTTAAAGGGTTAAATTCATTGATGGCCACCCAACTTTATACTTGATGTCACCATGGTCACCTAATTTTATTTTGTTTCACCATGTCCATTCAAATTTATACTTAGTGTCATCATGACCGTCCAATTTGATTTTATTTCACTAAGGCCATTCAATTTCATATAACGTTTCACTATAGCTACCATATTTCATATAACATTTCACCATGGTCATTCAACTTCTTTTTACCATTTTCTTTAATTTTAAAAGGGGTAAATCATTAACTTTGCATTGTATATATAAAATAAATTTTTAAAAAAATATAAAATAAAAACTTATTTAAAAAAATAAAATAAAAGCTTATTTAAAAAAAGTTACTTAGAAAAATAAAATAAAACAAAAAGTTATTTTTTTAAAAAATGTTCTTTAAAAAAATAAAATAAAAGCTTATTTTAGAAAAAAAAATGTTTAAAGTTTTTTTTTTTAATAAGATTTTTTATATATATATAATGCAAAGTTCCGGTTTTACCCCTCTTAAAATTAATGAAAATGGTAAAAAAGAAAGTTGAGTGATCATGGTGAAATATTATATGAAATTGGATGGTCATAGTGAAACGTTATATGAAATTGGATTGTTTTGGTGAAATAACATCAAATTGGGTGGCCAGGTGACACTACGCATAAAGTTGAGTAACCATGTTGAAACAGAATCAAATTGGGTGGTCATGGTGATACAAAATATAAAGTTGAGTGGCCACTAGTGAATTTAACCCTTTAAACTACTTAGGAGTGCCCTCACGTAGAAAAAAGAATATAACTAAAACTCATATTGGGGTCTCCACAATCCTAGTTTTCGTCACAAAGGAAGTAATACATCCCTCTCCAACATCCAATTTTATAATACCCATAATACAAATCTAACGCACGGGGATGTTCGATACCTCGCTAAAGTTTTACATTTGATAGCACATGAATCCAGAATCTACTTGTTGCTCACCTGCTCGGTTGCTGCCATTGAATTTGGGTCTTTCTAGAGGCAAGCATCAACAAATAAATCGAGCGAGATAAAATTCTGTGTTGACAAGGATTGAGATGGAAGTAAACAGTATGATACATTTTTATTTAATTTTATATGTGGCAGCTCCCTATGTATTTATGTCTCTATAATGTTAAAGATTGTGGTATTCCATTGCACAAGAGTTTCAATTCATCTGTAGTTGAAGCGGGGGTTATGACAAGATGACCATGTGTTGAGAAAGATTGTAGAAATTTTATTAACAAAGTGCCGCGATTAAGACTTGCTAAAGGAGACATTGTTGCAATATAAGCGTATTTTTCGAATATGCAAATAAGTAGTCCTAGTTTCTATTTTAGTATAGACTTCGATGAGGATCCCATTCGAGGAATGTGCTTGGGCAGATAATAGGTGTCGACAAGCCTATAAGGAATTTGGTGATATAGTTACGTTTGATATTACATACTTGACTAACAAGTACAATATGCATTTTGCTTCTTTTGTTGAGGTGAATCATTATGGACAATTAACTCTACTTGGATGTGATTTGATTTCAAATGAAGATACAAGGACTTTTGTATGGCTATTTAAGACATGGGCTGTATGTATGCATGATGAAGCTCCAAAGGGAATAGTTATGGATCAAAATCGGGCTATGCAATTGAAATCGTCTTTCCAAACACCGAACATAGAAGGTGCTTGTGGCATATTTTGAAGAAGTTACTGGATAAACTCAACAACCACAAATATGAAGTTTCTATTCATTCTGCTATAAATGTTGGTGTACGATGTAGAAACTTGTGAGGAATTTGACAAGTCCTCAGTTGGATCTTGAAGCTCGGATGATCCCCGAACAAGCACCAATTGAATAAACCCCAGTGTCAAACCTAGAATTTCATAATACTAAGAATCATATGAAAGTGTAATTGAACAACCCAATTGAGAGAAGAAAAATGTGCAATTCCATACATTGGGATTTATGTGAATTGAACTTTTATATACATTTTTCAATTTCTAGAATGCAAATTGTTCATATATAAAAGTCCAATTTCTCACAAATACGCATCTGGGCTAACATTAATTCCTGCATTAAATCTAGCCTACAATGCATATGTCAAGGTCCCATGATTCTTCTATATTTGTGTAGATCTAGATTGCAGACAAATATATTGAAGTAAATAAATTAATTATTTAATCATCTTCTCGATATAGCTAAAGAGTCAAATGGTCAAACCGAGATTGAATTGTGGTCGACCCATAAATTAAAATAATTAAATAATTAATTTATTTATAAAATTATAAATAAAATCTCCTATTAAAATATCAATTCTAAAATCTATTAATCAATAGGCCAGAAGCTACTTTAAAATGCAGAGAGCCAATCTACCTAAAATTAGAATCCTACCGTTTTTTTATTTTATTCTAGGGCTGCTATGGTTTCATTTTCGTCGATTATGTGGTAAAATGCTATTTTCTTCCAGTTTTTCAATAACAGTTGTGCACACTTATTTTGACATTTAAGTTAAGATTTTTTTAGTTATTTTGATGAGTTATAACTTAAGTTAGAGATGAACCAACAAAAGCATTCAGATAGTCCATTGGTTAAGGCAACCATTCCTGTGAACACATGTACACTTTTAATCCCATTTTCTCAAAGGTTGTAGAATACCAAACTAAAGAGGTAGTTTGCAAAGTTTTTGGAAACCCTTAGAAAACTGCAAGTCAATATTCCTTTCATTGACACAATCCTGCAAATTCTAAACTATTCCAAGTTTCTAAGAGAAATGTTGACTAAAAAGAAGAAGCTGCCCAAGCATGAGACGGTTGCATTATATGAAGAGTGCAGTGCAATCCTCCAACATAGCTAGCCTAAACTAAAGTTTCATTCTACCTTTTTTTATAGGAGATTCACATTACATTAATGCTTTAATTGTCTTTGGAGTAAGTATTAATTTGCTGTCTTTGAACATTTATAAGAAACTAGGATTGGGAGAGCCAAATGAGACATCAATTATGCTACAACTAGCTTATAGGTCAATAAAACACCATTGGGAGCAGTTGAAGACATGTTTATCAAAGCTGGAGATTTCATATTTCCAGTTGATTTTATAGTTCTTAACATTGTAGATAATCAAGATATGCCAGTAATCCTAGGAAGACCATTCCTAGCGACTAGTAGGGCTTTTTGGACATTGAAACATGTTAGATGATCTTAATAGTAGAAGACAAGCAACATAGCTTCAATATGAACACTCAACTCAAGCAACCAGTGTACCTCGAGGAGTTTAAGAGGATTGAAATGGGAGCAAATGATGATTATACAAGTCATCTCTACAAGAAGGGCGTTTATGGACCATTAGAACGATAAAGGATCGGCACGGGAACTTCCAGTACTGGAAAGTCAAGGATGAGGCTGAAATATTTGCAAGTGCAGCCATTGCAATGCCGAAAATCTCACATTCAAGCCACCCTAAGCAACCAAAACAATAAAGTCAAGCTAATGACTATAAACAAACGTTTAGTGGGAGGCAACCCAATCTTGTACCCTTTTATTTATTACGTTTTCTTGATATAGGAGATTTTAGTTTTAGGCGTCATCATCCATACATGGAAAAAAACAATGTGAATAGTAACTTTGTGGCCACAACATGCGTTGTAACTTGCTTACGTTCCCTATTCCATTTTTCTTTCGTCCCTTGAATTTCTTGTTGATTACGAAATGTTTTGGGCTTAATATTAACTGTTACAAGTTATTTGGTCAGTAATGTTTGAATTATATTCAATTTACAGGAGCATGACATTTAGAAATACTCAAACCAACATTGGACAATGGAAAGAACTCGCCAAGCGGACCATCTAGCTCATTTCCTTCATGCCATTTAGTCACCACCTTTGGCTTAATCAAGGAGTCTTTAGTTTCCCCTCTTTACCCTTCTCTTTACATACGTAGTGCTATAATTTTATACATTGAGGACAATACACGATTCAAGTTTGGGATGGGATATTATCGTCAATTATGTGTATTTTTATTGCTTTTACATGTTTGTTTTGTGTTATAAGTAAAAAAATATTTACTGTTTTTGTGTGCTTGTGTGAATTAGATGACATCGTCGGCAAAGATATATGTATTGGAAATATGTATTAAACTAAGAATGATGAAAATATTACAATTTCGGATTGATTAATATTTATTTAGGTAAAATTAATCTAACTTGTGTACAATACTTTTTTTTTTATATTATGAAAAGGTGTCGTGGTTCATATATTGGAAGTAGTGGAACTTAGTTGCTAAAATCAAGAAAGACCACTATCACATATGTGGGTTTTCTAAGGCCAATAAATTGAAAATTAGATGAAAATCTTAAGTTAGGTTTTGGTTTTTGAGAATTGGTATTTAATAAGGAGCATTGCACTAATCATGGTAAATAGAAAAAAAAAAAAAGGAAACTATCTCATTGTGAAACGTATTTTCGTAGTCTTTATAGCTCGAGCGATCAAGTTAACAAGAGTATTTGAAACTTAATGTCCTATAGTTATTGATTTGGGAATTATTGGGCAAAATCTCGCTACAAGGATCATTTAGAAAGTTTAATGGAAAGAAGTCCGCACATAAGATTTGATAAAAAGACGTGCTAATACTTTTAATTAAGCCATCAATATTTGTTTGAAATAGCTAGACCTTTAAGAAAAGATAATTAGCCTAGTTGAGTATTAGAAGTTGAAGCATACAAAATATAGGAGAATTCTTAGCAGTTGAAATGTTTAACTGCTACTAGTGAAACCCATTCAGATTAGTGATAAGGATTAGGATTATTTATTCAGTCTAGGATCATACGTTAGGAAAGTGAGTGAAAATAATAAGTTTGGGAGTGTGTATTGCACGAATGAAGAATGAGACATTTGACCATTGAGGATCGAGTATTGAACCAAGCATGAGGTCGTGATGTTTTATATAAGTCTTTACATATACACGTCGAGTTTTATATTGAATAGGTAGAGATTGATTTTTCAATCTGATTTTGAAAATATTTTTTGTATTGATGCAGAAATCTCAATCCCAAAACCCGACATGTTATCTAACCAATTGTGTTTTGAGTTATGCTATAGTTTATTGGAAGACAAACAAATATTCATGTTTAAAAGTACACTTATTTGGTCCTTTAAGTTGGAGTATTTATTGTTCATTTTGATGAGTTATGACTTGATTCTATATATATATATATATATATTGTGTTTGTTAGGTATAAATCAACATAGCGAAATTGGAGAAAATGGTGAAAATGGGCTCAATTGTAAGAGATCCAAAGTTTGGGGACTAAATTGCAAATAGTCAAATATTGTGTTGGACCTCAAGATGAAGATACAAGATGCACTAGGATTCAATTGGATGAGAAAATAAGCCAAAGGGGTGCAATATAGTTAAAGTATAATGACATTTCAATTTTCAAGCGAAAAAGTTATGCTCTAAATTTTCAGTCTCAGATTGAGACCTATTTTTGGCATAGCAACAATTCGAATTGGAATGATATTTCTAAAATCTTTATAACTCTTTGAGTTATCTTTCCAATATACTTTGAATTGCATCAACTGGATATCAAGAGAAAAAGTTAACACAAAATATTGCAGGCTACTCGAGGCAAAACTAGGCAGGCGACTGGCCACCTTCTGCAGGCCCCTAAAACCCATTTTTCTCTTCAAGGCATATACTGTTCGCTAAAATTATATACCGAAAGTGCATGGGTCACGTTCAAGTAATAAAGTGGACCTTGGAGTCCAAATTGTTGATCCCTTGAGGAATGTTTGCTTTCTATTACAAAACCTTAGTCAATTTAGTTTTAACAATAAAAATAAACATACAATAAAATCTGATTTTGGAAAATAAAGAAGATTAACTAAAAATCTACAAAATAAGAAAATAGAAACATTTGGAAATTTTGGAGGAAAAATGTGATTGAGATTCATGGTTTCGTTTAACCGTCACCTAATTAATTTCTCCACAAGCCATTAATAATTTACTCATTTACTATGTTATATCTAATTTTCTAATTTTAGTTAATCACCTCTTTCGAGCGAAATTCACTACAATTGATTGGTTAGCCTAATATATCTCTACGTCGATAAACCAAACAATCGCATTAAATATTGTGAAAATGGCTCAATAAGTCGCCTAGAGTTAGGGGATATCTCTATCCTCTACACAAACCTAGAGTGTTTATTTTTTGGTCCAAAATATACAATCTTCTCTCGAACGATGTATAAATCACTAAACTCAATCATTTAATAGCCAAATAAATGAAAATCATTCAACACAATAATAAATACACATAAAAATAAGCATTTTAATATCAAAAAACAAATATTAAAATTAATCAATGCGAGGTTAAATTTCAGCCATAAATCCCAACACAAATAGCCCATTTTATATATGTGACAACAAAGGAAAATATTCATACAATATATCACAAATAACAGAAACTAATGAAGAAACAACAATATAATAGATAAAACCCTTGTTTGACTAGATTTGTGAAGATAAAAGCCAGCTCTTGATTTTATCAAAATTTCTCCAACTCCTCGATTGATTCTCCTTTGTGTGCTCTATGATTTGCTCCAAAATGCCAAGAAAAATGGAAAGAAAAAGAAAGAAAGAAAAATAAATGAAAAAAAAAAAAGAAGAAAAATGAGAAGGAAAAGAAAGGAATCCAAGCCACCAAGCTGAATAGTGGTGGCTAGTTTTATATTACTCGTCTTTGACTCGTACATTGCACGAGTTTTGTAATTATTTTGTTTTTTATTAGTGTATAAAAATAAATTGAAGCATTTCTATAAACTATACCAAAAATCATGCTTGCAAAAACTGATGTTGTATGGAAGTTTGTAAGGAAATGAAGTTGCGTCGTTTTAAGTTAATTTAATTAATTTGGGCATTTGGTAAAAAGTGTGAAAGTCCGGGGATGGAGATCTGTGCTTGTCTCTAGCCCGTGTCTAGAACGGTGTCTCTGTGTACGCACGGAGACACGGAGGCATGGAGATGTCTCCATGTGCATGGGGACACGGAGACACCATGTCTCCGTGTTCGTGGAGACACAGTATTCTCCTTGTCTCCGTGCGCATGGATCGTGTCTCATTCGCACAGAGACATGAGCATTGGACTTGTTGGACAAATTTAATTTGTGGGTATACTTGTAATTGAAAAATAAACGTGAATTGAAAGAGAGTAATTAACATCGAAACTGATTCATTGATGTTGATAACAAAAATATTACATATACAAAAGACAAGTAAGAGAACAAAATGATGTAGTTATCATGGTTGATATACATCATTTTTCAACATTTATCAGTTTCAATTTCATACAAAAGCACTCGCATTTTTTATGAAAAAACAGAAAATATTAATCAATTACTGCACTTTTTCCTTTCTAGCATCTGTGCCATAATGAATTGCATGTGAAGAAGATTTAAATAGAGCTTTCTTTGTTGGAGGTGAAAAATCTTCTTCACGACCTCGGTCAGTCATATTCTCAGCATCAACTGCCATAACTGATTGGCTTTTGTCTGCTAGATTTATATGGTCCAAATCTATGACAAAAATGATGTCAAACTTGTAATTGGATGAATTAGGTTCAGTTTGTATTGCTTTTAAGTAGAATGCTTTCATAGTGTTCTGCATTTTTTGAATCACCTCTTGGAAGATTGATTGTGAATCCTGTTAAACATATACTATCAATTCAGTAAATTATTTCTATAAAATATGTACATATGATAAAATGATTAAGTTAAGTTGAATTTGTTACTGAATTGGTTTACTCCATCAGAGACTGGGAATTTGTAAAGATCATTTTCTCAGCAGCTTCCCCAATTGCACATGCATGAAGTGAACCTGTAATATCTGAAAGCAGTACATATGCTCTAGCCCTAAATAATATTTGATTAATAATAAATGAAGACATGAAGGTAATGGAAAGATTTATCAGTGAATATCGAGGAATAGCTTTAGAATTCCGATTCTAGCAAAAAATACAAACGTAGGTTTCTCCAAAATCAACATTGATCTTTGATAGCAATTGTTGCAAGCCATGTACCAAGATCTTTTGTTGATGGCATCTGTGGTTGCTATGGCGTTAACCTAATAAAACTTTCGCTGTTGATACAAATTTATAGCTGGGTTTATCTTCTTACAAATATTTTTGGAAAAGAATGAGAATAGAAGATGCTCATTACCGCTAGCAAGCGTCCTTGAAGATTTTGAATAGGAGTAAACTTACTGTGAAAAGATGGAGAAAGAGCAACCGGGTTTTTCTCGATGTATGATTTTCTTAAAACTAAATCTTCTAATGGAATTGTCTTTCACCCTTAGAGAATAAATTTCCACATCAGTAAAGTAATGATAGGAACAAATATAATAGATGAAAGCAACTTGTACATACCAGTCTGACATTTGCTTGACTTCATTGAAATGTGCATTTACGAAGAAAGTATTACGAATTTTTGTGGATAGTTTCAAACCTATTAAGATAATTTCAAACCTATTAATATATAATGTAGTCACTTACTAAAAAACATTAACAAATAAAGAATATGTTAAATACAAATTACCAAAGAAGAATGTAACTTTGAGATGTGTTGCAAAGATGACTGGCCTCTTCTCAATGGTGTCTGCTAATAACACACATTCTCGATCAACAAATGAATCCCAAAGTGTTAGCATCATTGTTTTGAAATTTTTGTCAAGAAGTATAACGTCTTATACCCATGTTTGGTTTTCATCTTTGATTGAATTAGACGTTTAGGAGTCATATCAATTGCAACTGCAAGTATATCTGGAAAAATATAAAAAACTTTTTATCAGTGTACATTTGTAAATCTAACAATAATTTTGTAGTTGTATTTTTGTATATTAATGTATAATATTAATTGTATTACTATTAGCAGAGTTTCTTACTTAAATCACCATCTGTATCCATGTACTGTTCAAGTTCGTGAAAATGTGTGAGCCTGTAGTTTGAAAACATAAATTCCAAATAATCTTCATTTACTTCTTAAATAAGAGTTTCTCCTGATACTATCCATTAGACAGATACAGTTGAATACTTGTAGTTAGCCATGTTATTCTTCATATAAGCTTTTGAAATTGTACAAGTTTTATGGAGAAGAAGCTCATCCTCAAAAACAGTGATGTTGGAATCATATAAGCTAGCTTGTATAGTTTTACCCTGGAAAATGAATTTGTACACCGATAATTTTGAAAATAAAGACAATAGATAATAAATAGATATTTAAAACTTATACGTTATAGAAAAAGATTTATCTCATTATCCATTAACATCAAATGTTGGTACCTTCCACCTTGTTTTGAAGGCTTTGGTGATTGTTTTTCTACCACAATCACCTTGGCTTTCTATTTTTGGTTGTTTGAAAAAATTTCTGGTATTAGTTGGTATTGTTCTTCCATTTAGGATGTGTAGTGTTTACTGAGAGAGTGTTTACTTCTAGCCTTTTTATATAGTTATGTGCGTACAGTAAAATAGTAAAGTATCAAACAAAGTTTAAATATATATTTGAAAAAAATATGTGTTATATCAAGAATTGAGATGACAAGTATGGGATAAGTTATGGGTAAGTAAAGTGAAATTTCATCAAGTAATCAAGGTATGGGGTAAGTAAATCAATTCAGTAAATTTCATCAAACGCAATAATCATCGAGTAAAAATCAAGCCAGATTACATATCACTGTTATGTATTTGATTATTAGATACATAGGTATTTGGTACGTGATGTAGGTCTAGATATGTTTGAAAGTTATCAAATTGTTGAATATTATTTTGAATTATATGATATTTTTGAATAAGATCGTTGAGTAGAAAAAATAAATATACTATTGAATGAGCAAATACAGCTACAAGTCTAGTTAGGTTTGGTCCTGTGAAAAACTTCGTGGAATGTCTTCGCGCATCGCAGAGACACTGTGTCTTCACAAAGCACGGAGACTCCCTTTGCGCTTTGCTGAGACACCGTGTCTCCGCAGTTCCTTCTTGTTTGTTTTTTTTGGGTGTGAACAGCGACATTGAGACCGTGAAATGATTGGGTTTAGAAATGTTTACAATCATTTGAAACTAATTGCATAATAAATTTCAATTCATCTTTATCAATTTGAACAATTAATCAATTCAGTAATTTCTTTTAACAATTTATCTAACGCTTCAAAAATACATTGATGAACCATAAAAGTTTACCAAATGCAAATTGCTTACTCTTAGAACATCACATATCTGAATTTATTTCAAGCGGAATCTTAAATCGTAAATGTCATGTTCGACCAGGATGTAATAACGATGCAGCCGCACCTGATGATGCAGTTTCTAATGGAACAAGATTCTGAGATTGTATAGCAGCAATTATTGCTTTTATATAAATATGTTTTTCCGGTATCTCCTGGACCATCAATAAAAAACATTCCATTATTATAATTTAAAGCACAATCTAGAATAATATCATAAGCATTTTGTTGCTCTTTATTTAAATTTTTAGTACAATGAATGTCTAACCCAACGTTAATATTTGTAGTTTCTTGAGCAAGCATACTTTCAAACATATCATCATCATTGATAGTAACATCAAAATCTAACAAGCAGTAATCTTTTATAATTTTACCAACATTCTCTAGCAAAGAATTGATATAGTGCAAGGCTTTGATCTCAGCATCATGTTGTGTTAGACCTTCATGTAAATAATCTTTTATTGTAAAATTCTTAAACTTTTCCCACAAAGTTCTTGGATTGGGTGGGCTACAAAAAGGCAACACATTAGCAAAGATTCATCACTATATTATTGGCATTTGATAAGTAATTACCTCAATTAAACACATCTCAGAGTAGTTATTACCACTAAGAAGACCATGAAAAAGTGATGCTTCACGATAAGTATTCAAAACAACACCATTAATTTTTCTCAAATCTGCAAAAAAAAAAATTGGTCCTTTTATATGATTTAGTAATACCCATAAAAAATACATTTCACCCTCAGATGGATTAGCACTGACTATTCTACCAAAAACATTTCTCTGTTTTTGAGGTTTCTGAATATGCATGGATGTATCCTATACAAAATGTGTAGGGAATTCTTTGTAGAGTAAAGTCCTTGCCTTTTCATTTGACATATTTATTTTAAAAAATCTCGGTTAATATAGTTTGAGTAACAAAGTCTTTATTTATAACATTTGATAAATTATCTGTGTTATTGTATGTAACTAATTGAGCATCATTTGTATGTAATTGTAAAGAAACCACTGCAGGAGACTTATCAAATAAATCAAAACCAAACATTCAACTTCAAGTACAGATATCCATCTTGCTGATTAATTTGTAATCTCATCAATTAACTACTCATTTGTTTCTTTATTTAGTGTAAAATGAATCCGATCGTGTCATTTATATACATATTTGTATAAATATTTTTCAGCTTTAATAAAGGAGCATATCTCTATGTTAATGTGACAAACATATTTAGCTAAAATGTAAGGGTTATATGGAACAACCCATCTATTGTCTAATAAATAGCCTCTTACATTAACACTTAGACAATCGTTGCGGTGCTTATAAAGTGGGTATAAATCATTACCTAGCAAAGTATGCGAGATTTATTCTTTTTGATATTTATTTTTACATCTGTGATTTTTCTCCCTACAAATATTGTTAGGATTCAAATCTCCGCAAGTACCATGCATCACATGTTTCACAACAACAGCATGTAAGTGAGGATATTTATTTCATCTGGTATTTCACACGAGACAATTTGGTCAACTTGTGAAGAGGTTCTAATCTTAAAACTGTGTTCAAATATTAGGAGGAAATGAGTGTGGGGGTAATCCTCTCTTTTGGAATTCAGTCACATATACATATGCAGCTATTGGAAGTCTTTCTTTATTAAATTTGTTTTCAATTCTCAAGTTTGGCATGAAATATGAGCACTAACAAATTTGGCCTATTTTAGACTTCATCATTATGTTTTAATTTACGTTTTATTTCTAGCCAATTTGGACTACATGTCATTGTCAAAAACGGGTTTTCCATACCTCTGAACTAAAGACATAGCATCCATGTATCTTTTCATCATATTTCTAGGACCACCAATAAATCCAACGGGCAAAACTACTGATTTGCCAATTTTGTAACCTCTACTCTCACCATTTTGTATACTGTGTACAATTCCATGATAATGTTAAGCTCTTACTGTTTTTTGATTATTGAGCAAAAATTTAATCTTGCAGTTTCAATTTTTACATACATGTCCACTACATATTGCTGCAAAAGTCTACTAGTAGCAAAAGTATAGAATTGGATTTAGACCTGATTCGCAACATGTAACAGTAATATTCCCGACATGATACAGTCAGACTTTTTTTCGTGCTTTCAAAAATACAAAAAATAAGAGGGAAAAATGAAAAACGAACCAACATAAATAATTTATTCATCTAAGAATAAATAACGATTAGTAAATATAAGTAATAAAATTTACCATGATCTTCTATTTCCAAAAGTTGATCTGCCGAATTCACGTTATGAATGTCAACTAAATTTTTAGTGACGTTAACTTGTGAAGCATTAGGGTTTACCTTCTCAATACCTTCGTGCCATCCAGGTTCTTCATATGGGAAAAGCAACGGATATTGAAGTGGATCATAACAAGCATAGTAGTATTGAACTTTATATGCATTAACCGAATGTCCATAAAATAAAAAATCTCGAGGTTGAATATTTGCATATGGGTCTTCATCAACCCAGACGACATCCACTTGTTCTGATGTTGGCATGTTATATATTCTTTGATCGACAGATGGATTAGACCTCAGTAAAATACAACACAATTGTATATTAGTTACTTCACTTAATGATCGAAAGAAATTACAATAAGGATTGTTTTTTAAACTATCTATCAACTTTCTCAGAGTGGATACACAAAACTTGTTTGAAGTGTTGAGTCTATTATGAATTTCGTTGTCAGTATCGTAGAAATATAATTGTAATATGCAGGATTCCCATCAATCGGTACAAGTGGGTTTATGAAATGGTATACTTGTCCTTGAACTCTGAAAGTATAGATAACTTTGTTATTTTTACACAAATCTTTATCATATTTAACACAAATGAAGTGAATGCAAAATGATTGTTGTAACTACGAACAAATTTTTTGAAAGCAATAGCCTCCTCTGACTTAGAAGTAAATAAATCATATAAGACTGGAGGCATACTAGGTAATTGTAATTTTATTTTCCCATCACAATAACGAAAGCTCTTTATTTCTCTATATAATTTTTTTGCATCATAATGTCCACAAACTGTACAAGATGGCAAGACATAAGCTTCAACAAGAACATCTCTGTGAATTTTTTCAATACATTCATCAGTAATATTGGATACACATACATATTGTATATGATTATTTCATGTTGACCTGGAAAAAACAAAAAAATAAAATTTTAACAAGATTGTAAGAGAAATATATAAAATAAATATGATGGCAATGGGATATGTTAATTTTCAGACAATTCAAGTGACTAAGTTGCATATAAGCAGCATATAAAACTTTTTTTAAAAAAAAATAGGAAAATCTAAGTAAAAATCAAAGGACTTAATAGTTAGAAGGTAAGTGCTCACCAGTGATTATGCTTGTCGAAACTTCATGTGGAAAGTGAGAATATAGATAGCAAGTTTTATAGTTAATGAATTGAATATAAGACAAATGAAATATAGTAAACGATAATATAACAAAATATACCATGAGTGTTTGTATGTACTTCGGCATCGTGAGAAGCACCTGACAAACACTGACAATATTCATATGAAGAAATTCAAAACGACAATATGAAAAAACATGTGTAAGGTGGTTAGTTTAGGAAACAAACCTGTAAATCTAAAGTTCCGTGAACGGCGATTAGGTGGATCGGGCTGCATTGTATACATCGGATTTTTCAGTTGAAGATTATCTAGTTGCGTAGAAACATGCTTTCTTTTTTATTGAGTACGCATGTTACTGAACCAATCACGAATATTCTTTGCAAAGATATGACCATCCACTGATATAGAGAGACAATTTGTACAATGTCTGCATCACTTGGAGTTTTTTTTCCTTCGTCAAATATGCATTGAAGAACATGAAGCTATGCAAATATAGGATTCCAACTGTTTCTTCCCATCCTAAGAGAATGTAAGGTAAGGAAAAAACTAGCAGTAAAACAATTACTAATCTATTAACGTCCCTGATCAAATCTTTTTCTTTTACCATGCATTTCATAAGATCTGTCTTATTTTTTCTATACTACTTTAACAACATGATTATTTTGGAAATTTCTTAACTGTCAGATATATTGTTTTTCCTACACTGCATTAGTATTAGTATGTTTAATTAAACATACATATTAAGTATAACATAGATATATGCTTGAATTCAAGATGCATAATTAAACTTCACACTTTATTACCTTAAGGTTAGTTTTGCTGGTTCCTTGATTATTTTTGCCAATGTAAATTGAACTATGTAAGTTAAAATAGAGAATTAAACTAGTGGTTATGAGTGTTGTTACTAATATTGTAGATGAAATGGATTGAAAAATGCTAAGATTTTAGGTAAATATTTGAATAGTCAAATAAAACATCCAAACATAAACATGAAAGTCTTAACTATATAAAAATAAGGTAATAAAGAATGAAAAAGTGCAAGCAATTTGATTTTGATGATACATACATTATAATAAACTACAGTTGAACAAATATAGGCTAACTATTACATCATATTTGAGGTTAAGAAATATGGATTGAAAGAAAAGCATACCAAACCTTGAAAATTTTTCAGGTAGATGCTTAAAATGTATAGTATGAGATGTATGAAATTCTCACGATGAGTTCAAGTGGATAGTAGAATGAAAAGGATAGAAAAGGATGGTGGGTGACGTATAAAAATGGAGCAACCAAGTACAAACATCATGTCAACTTATAGTAAAAAGGAGAAAAAAAATCCGTATGCGCGGAGAGAAGCTTTTGTGTGAATCAGAGAAACTCTTCGTTTCATGCGGAGACGTACTCCGCGTGCGCGGAGAGAAACGTCCGCGTGGTACGAACACTTTTCTCCGTATACAGCGGAAAATCTCTTCGTACAGCGCGAAGAGACTCTTTGCTCTGTGCGAAGAAGTCTTCACACAGAGCGGAAAGTCTCTCCGCGATGTGCGGAGCGGTGCGGGAGAATTCTCTCTACACTTATCAGAGAGTCTCTCCACACATCGTGGAGAGAAGTCTCCACACTGCATGGAGAGTCTCTCCATGCAGTGCTGAGATAAGTCTTCGCACAAACCGGAGAGTCTCTTCGTGATGTATGGAGACTTCCTCTCAACACATAGCAGAGCTTATCCCCATGCCTGCACAGCGTGGAGATAACATTTATTAATTTATTTAAATTAAATTTTTATGTAACATGATAAAAATCCTTTAAAAAAGCAAGTTTGTGAATATGCAAGCATCTTTAGTTAAAAATGCATCTAGCAAAACACTTTATAGTTAGATTGAAATTCTGGACAATGTTCAAGCTTTCAGATGGTAGATGCTACCAAGATAAAAACTTTGAAAGCGGAAATCATGTATCTTTTTTTTTCTACGCTATATTCAAATTGTAAATGTTAAATTTATTGATTAGAGTTCTAAAATAAATAAAGCTGTTCTAACTATGTTTTAGCAATTGCAACACATCAATACCTATGTAATGTGCAAGGTTTTGTTGCTAAGTTAATAACAAATGTAGGGAATTCGGCGTAAAACAACTTATAAATTAGAATTGTAGTTTAAAACATACACTCCAAATCAAACTTCAACGAAGAAAAATAAACATCAGATAAACCAACAAAACTAAGTTACCTGAAAGCCACTCCTTACCTAATGAAAAAGATTACATGGCAATAAAAAAAATAGCAATCTATAACTCAATTATAATGTTGGATCAAAACATACAATCCAAATCAAACTTCTTAACAACTTCTTTTGCTCTATTTCTAAGCTAAAAGAATAAGTAGTCTGTGTAACAAAAGAAATAAGGTTTACATCAGACAGAATGTTTTCAATAAAGCTATCACAGCCTCAATTACCATGTACAAAAATCTTGACACTTTAACCAACTTTCACTGAGGCTATAGAAAGTATTGAATAGAGAAAATGTCCACTGCAATCTTTCTTCTACATGTAGTCATTTTATCTGGAGAAACTGATTCAATTGGATGCCCAAAAATGAAGCACCCTATGTACTTCAGCACAAAAACTCCACAGTTTGGCCTGTTCGAAATAAAAATTATGCATTACAAGTAAGTAAATTACACGAATAAATATATTAATATAAAAGTAAAGTAAGTAGAAAATAAAGTGAATAAAACGTACCCATTATCTACATAAGAAAGGTAAGGTATAATATATATTTCCATCTGCATGTTTCTATTTTTCCTTATATGTGGGGTAAAGGAAAACTCTGATACTAACAATTGTTGGACCACGCCCAATATTGAAGATGCACGTGCCATGATTTGTTATGTCATATGCATATTGTGGCTACAATCATATACCTGGAATTCCCATTCATGGAATTTCACAAGAAATAGGTACCACTCATTGCCAAGATATGAACATGAAATTAACAAATATTTGTATCTTATCCATGGACGACCAACTGATGGTAAATTTCCATTTATATATTCTTCTAACATAACAACATCAAGTTGTTGGCTACTTGTAGTTACTTCTTTTATATTTATGTACATCATCACTTGGCGAGTACATTTGTGTTAAAATCCGAAATCCATAATTGCATATTCCTTTGAAACAACAGTCCAACCATCTTTGATAAGACGTCTTAACAGTTTTAACTCAAAGTCAAGATTCTAACGAAATAAATAAGAAACATGTCAACACCTATTTTCATTTTTCTTCATTTTAAACCACACACACATTCCCCGAACAAAATAATACTACAAAAAAAAGAACATTTCATCAATTCAACCACATAGTACGAATAAAATTTACTAACCACAATATTTATATCTTGTGTTGTATCCAATATAGCTTTCAATGTGTCCCTTTTGTACAAGTTACCATATTTGTCGTAAATTTGTGCTGCATAACAATTTTGAAATTAGTTCGAAATAAATCTAAGAAAAATTCTAAGGCTGGTTACCTGGATGAATGCTTTATTATTCAATCTCTGATTACTGTGTATCTATCCATAGGATAGTCTTCTAAAGGATAATTCTTCATTGAATATTGTATCTTCTTTCCTTTACCTTTCATTTCTCTTCTCAACCTCCCAAGATCTTCGATTTGTTGTTGAGATGTGGAGACATGTTGAGTAATTGGACTCCTATGGAGAGGAATATCTTGTTAGAGGGAAGCTATAACAACTTCCATGTTGGATTCCAAGTCTAAAAATTAATGTAGCATATTGCTATTTTGTTGATCAATATATGATTTCACTGAAGTCAAACTGGTATCCATGTAGCTTTGCATGTTACATTGCACATCTTGGTATTGTTGTTGTTGCAATTGCTGCTGCTGTTGAAAGTGGTCCTGCTGCCACTTTTGTTGTTGTTCAAACAATTCTTTTTGTTTTTGAAGAATTGCTTGATAGTGGTTTTCTTGTTCTACAACAATATTTGTTTGTAAATTGTTGCATAAATCAGATACATAATTAGATACATCTGACACGACATGCTGCCTATGTACGTTGATAATCTCTTCTATCTGTTCTCTAGTTACATAATTCGAACCAATAGAAGCAGAACTTAGGCCAGCTTCAAATGCCGTACCATCAGGCATGTTCCCACTTGGGCGAGCTCGAAATGTATCAAGCATGTTCCCACTGCTAGATGGGATTTGTTGCGCTTCATTGTCGATTTCTCCATTCACAATGCCATCCAGTACAGTATGTTGATTGTCATCTGGCAATGACAAAGTTGTATTCTAGATTGTTTCCAATTCTCCTCAGTAGGGTGTAAGATTGCAAGCACTTGATTCTGCAATTAAAAGGGCTAAATGATTTCACTTGTTTGAAATATTCATGTAAGTAAAAGAGTCAAATGATTTTACCTAGTTGAAATAGTCAAATAACTTTTGTAAAAAAGGAAAAAAATATATAACCAAATCATAAAATAATGTAAGAATGGAAAATGAAATAGAACAAAAGAATTCAAGTACCTCTTTGTTTGCCAAAAAACTGCCTAACTTTTTTTTTTTTTGTAAAAAATCTATTCGGTTTTCCATCTATACATTCTTGGACACTGCAATGTCTTGTATCGACGATGTCCAAATGTTTGTCCAATCTGTGGAAAGCTTCGTATATCCAACACTAACCAACAATTGAAGACAAATATTACATTCAAGTAGACTAAATAATATATAAATTATATCAACCAAAAAAATAAAAGAATAGAAGGAAAACCTGGAAAGCAAGTGGATATCCATGTAAGGAATATTTACATTCAGCTAGCTGACTTTGTTGCATTCTTTGTGCTCTTTCCAATTAGGATTCTCACATTGAGTTTAACAAAACAAAATATGATGTGCGGCCCCATGTATATTGAAGGAACTCATTCAATTGTTCAACCATACCTAGAGTTCTGTAATCAATATATCTACCAGTGGGTTTCAAAAGACACTCTTACCAACATCACCAAATTGAGTTTAAACTTATCTTCTTCATATTCACATATATGAAATGCTTCAGAAAGCATCCTCATACTAATTCTCTTGCTACCATTAAAATATTTATTTCTAAGATAACTATTGTTGGAGTCGAGATTAATGGATGCCTCGTGGCAAGGTAATCCAGTTATGAGATAAAAAATTTGTGAACCAAAGCGGGCGAAATGATTATCTAATTTCACATTGTTTTTGCCACAACGTACTTATCTCAATATGAATTCATGGACTAACTTACTACAGAATTGCTGCTCTTCCTCTACTCTATAAATCACTCCATACATAAATCCATGGAAATGACTGCGTAGTAAAGATGCATGTTGGTTGGAGTTGATAAGTTGAATTAAGTCTTTCAAATATTGATGATTTGAAAATTGTAGCGGAAAACCATTAATTCGAAGATAGTGCCTATTCCAAAGACATCTGCCAAAAACATAGAAACATTAATTCAAACGAAAAATTAATGAATGGAAAAGTTGAGAAGGAGCCGCGTGAAAATTTGAAATGGGCAGGACGTTGCATGCCTACGCGTCTCGGAATCTCACGGGCATGCGGAGACACTGTTCCTCATGCCTGTGTCTTAGAGGCATACAATCTCTGTTCAAGATCCGTGGCCATGGCATCAAGGCAAAGACATGAGTTCATGTCTCCGCGGACGGGCTCCATTGTCTCGTTGCATCCGGGGAGACAAAGCTGTTGTGTCCACGGAGACACGAGTCATGTGCCTCAATGCATCGAAAACACGGATCCCGTGTCTTCCGCATGGACGGAGACACGAGATTCGCGTCCTACGCAAAATCGGATACACTGGCTCCGTGCGTAGAGATCCCCGCGCATATGGAGCCGTATCTACATCCACGCGGAGACACAGCTCCTTGTCTCGCGCATACGGAGCTGTGTCTCCATCCACGCGGAGACACGGACTGTGTCTCCACGTGGAGGGAGACACGGACAGATCCGCATGGCTGAAGGTGATTCATAAACAAAACATACATACCTTGAAGTTGCTTGGACGAATAATTCTTTGAGATGCGATTCAAATGAATGAAACGTTAGTGAGTGAGTGAAATGTTAGTAAGTGTTGAATTGAAGGGTAAAATGTTTTATATTTTTAAATATATGTAATTAATGACAAATTGAAGGCAGCTTAAAATATGTGTAACCTATCTAATCTTTACAGTGTTAAATTTGTAATTTATGATGAAATGACATCAGATATATTTCTATATACATATACATACAAATAATAATAATTAAAAAAGGGAAGAAATCACAAAAATATAATAATTTTAAATAAATTCAGTTAATGACAAATTGAAGACAACTTATAATGTGTAGCCTATATAATTTTTACAGTGCTAAAGTTCTAATTTATGATGAAATTACAACAGATATATTTCTATATATATACATACAAATAATTTTAAACAGCAGAATATGGAAATGGAAGAAGTTAAAAAAAATGGAGGATGTGAACAAAATAAAAAAAAAAATTGGACGAGCAACCAGGGAAAAAATAGGAAAGTAAACAGTGGCTTCTCATCGATTACTGTTGCATGAGAGGAAACTTGGCTTTTTATATAGTTAGGAAAAACCTTGAAAAATTACAATTAAGTCCCCAATTTTGAGATAATAACAAAGTCAGTCCCTAAATGCTTCATGTTTTCATTCTTTTTTTTTTTTTTCATTTTTTTGTTCCTTTTTCTTTTTGCTCACAAGTCCTCTAGAAATTTGCACTCTCATGGTCCCTCAACTTTAATTTTGTACAATTTGTTCCTCGAATTTTGACTTTTCTTTCAATTACGCCATCAATAAATTGCATCCAACGTCCTTCAAGTTTCTGTACTTGTTCTTTTTGGTCCCCAAATTGGCATTTTTTCACAAATTTGGTCATTTTCTCCTCCTTTTTGTTTTGTCCTATTTCCTTGGGTGATTTTTACCTACAAAAGAAATAATTACATAATTGTGAATAGAAATTCGTTCATTTAATCAGTATTTAAACTTATTTAGGTATTAAATAAGTGTGCAAAAATGCACTTATCATGCACCTCACCTATAACTAGGCATACGCCTAGAAGAAATTCGAGAAGAAATATTTTGTTTCCTTTCTTTACTCGGCAAGTTTTGGTATGATATTTTATACATCCTTTATAATCTAAAAGAGTTCGAGAATGTGGAAAACCAAGTTTTTTATCATTGAAGAGGCTTTAACAAGAGACGAAGAAGAGTTTTACAACAATAATTGAAGATCGAATGCTCGGATTGAATTTATTTGTTGAAGAAATTAAGTTTTCAAGTTTTTCTTCTCATTATTTCGTACATGTGATGTCTTTCCAATATCTTTTGCGT
Organism: Fraxinus xanthoxyloides; assembly: GCA_903798325.1. Lineage (NCBI taxonomy): Eukaryota > Viridiplantae > Streptophyta > Magnoliopsida > Lamiales > Oleaceae > Fraxinus > Fraxinus xanthoxyloides. Next base: position 21,117 of record CAIGRL010301282.1, read on the forward strand.
AATTTGGATATCATAATGCTAAGCTATTGATCGTGGTTTTTAATTCAAAGATGAAGGGGTTGTTTGAGCCCTATTTTTATTTTATTTTTTGAAAATTCATTTCTTTAATATTCATTTTCAACCACACATTCTTCAATAAAATAAAATTACACGTAAATAGAAAACATTTTATTAATTTTTATCCCATCATTTTCTAAAAAGCAATACTCAAAAATGCATTTTTTTTCTCTCGAAATGGGACTCAAACAAGGGCTAAGTATTTTAGTGAATTCTTGTTTTTCTTGATCCATTATGTATGCTTATTTCATTTTTTGAATGTCTGATCACCATTTAGACAATTAATTTCTTATTATGGGTTTGGGAGACTCATAATAAGTTAGAACATTGCAGATCTAACACATGAACAATAGGTATTTGGAATAATATTTATGGCATTTTGCAATCCATAGTGATAATCATTTGACTGAATGTTTTTTTTGCCATGTTCTAAAAGGCGCGAAA